>VMBQ01001626.1:166715-176715 GCA_007657795.1 Dreissena rostriformis | reverse complement strand
TTATATCGTTAGATAAAAACTTGACGATGCTGCAGTGTATACAGCTTATATTTGAAAGGGAGAGTATATTAATATATTATACAACAGATAAGAAGTTGGTTAACACAATACGACGCAACACGATAACACATTTTGTAAAAATATTGAATATAAAATGCAAATAATCGTACATTATTGAAAAGAACAGTGTTGTTCGAAATTAAGAAATGTAGGAAAAGTTATTGATATATTTCAACAAATCGTTCCTTTCGACAATTTACTTTTAGATAATCAAATAACCTACCAGTATCGATTGCAATATCTGGCTGGTATTCATGTCCGTTGAAAAACACAATAATCGCACTGAATCGAACGCCAGACTTCACTAAAGCAATCCTGACCTTGGTCTCAATATCTTCAGCGTCATCTTCACCAGAAATAACGCTCTCCAAAACGAGCTTATCCAAGTCACTTTTACCAAAATTGGTCTGGGGCTCTATACGTCGACCGTCCGTTATAATCTTAATCGCTTCATCGTCCTGTGTTATAAAAACCTTTTCCGATTTAACTATAAAATGACGAAACGGCTTCGGCATTTGTTTAGGTATCTGAAACACGTCATTCCAGGCCCACTGATACCTCTCACTGTTATCTTTTTGGAGCCGGGACGCACTACGGGACGACTTCAGGTCTTCAAAAACGAGAGAATGCTGACGCAACGAGCATGAATTGTACTGAGATTTGAAATGCGCCAGTACTTTATGTACCTCATTTCCCCAAAAGTGCGTTTCTTGTTCAAGAGTAAAATTACCCAACATTCTCATCAGTAACATTTCAACGAGTATACCGTTTGATAGCAAGTCCATGCTTTCCACCTGCATGACATCCAACGCAGTTGCATTGCAACGCGAGGCATCCGTGAACAACTCAATTAAACTTTCACCGTTGCCAGGGACATCGTCAACCAAATGGGATGCCAGGAATCGAACCCGTGAGATGGCCCTGTCGGCCCTTGCTTTGAACAGATTGCGATATTCCAAACGTTCTGACTCACTGGCTGTAAGGCATCTTTTCAAATCAAGAAGCGAACTTTGGATTTCCAGACGAGTTTCTTCAATCTTGTTTAGTTGTGAATGAATTAAAAGTTTTTGATACAGCATTTCATTTGTCGAACTTATTTTGTTAGACAGTTTCTGAATGCTATCTGCAACATCATTTTCCCGGTTAAAGCCGTTAATAATCTTCAGAAAGGACAAAGAAAGCTCTGCAATATCAGCAATAAATGCCACTGGTAAAATAAGGCTGTCCACCATTTTAACAGCACACCCAGTCATAACACATACTCCAAGCAGAACAACCACGTTCATGATTAATTATGAAAAACTGCTTACTTTCCAAACAGAAACATAAACATAAACACACAGCAGGCGAAGTAAAGTATGTAAACAGGTATCTAAAACACAATCGCACATGCGCACAGTTTCAGTAAGGCAGGCGATATGAGATTGTGTGTATTGAGATGATTAGATTACACGAAATCAAGGTGCAAGCGGTTTCAATCAGGTAAACTTATATTAAAACTATATCGAACCGCGACCGCGAAAGCTTGCTTTGACTTTATTTTCATTGTCGATAACCGATGTCTGTATCGTTATTCGCTTTTACCATCATGAAGACAGATACACAAATATACATACATAATGAAATAGGTCACCCATTAGAAGATAATTATCAGACGCTCCTAAAAATGAACTATGTTTTAAGAACAAGATGCATGCTTATATTTATCTTATTTCGTTGGTTAATTGTAAATATGAGTATCTCACGTTCAATTATATTAACTTTAGGTCACATACAAACAACGCCACACTTAAATATTCAAATTCATCTTTATTTGACAACGTTCTGGGTACAATTTTGGGGCGATTGTCATCTGCAATTCGCCTCATAGGTTACATAATATACGTATACCGAAGAATAAAGTGCGTTAATGCAATTAACCACTTTGCATCCAGATTCTGCATTCGCAAACAAAATAGCTCCGATCGCATGGTATTATTATTAATGCGCACACACAGCTTACAGCGCGAGTTCCATTCATGTCAACATCTTTTCACTATGGCATAAGTAACCGAGTTACACGCAGTCCTCGTGGAAGGTGTATACAGCGACGAAATATCGGTTCAATACTGAACTATCTACACTTAACCGATACATCGCATTTATGTTCTTTCGTTTTAAGAAATCAACTGCGTTCGCGATATGGGCGACACAATGACTTGTTTTAATAAGCAGCATTTACTTTTAACCCCAAAAGCTAAATCATATATTATGTTGACAGCCTGTCACCCTTCTTTAATACCATCTGTTTTATTCAACAAAGGTGATTGGTTGGCATCGCGGTGTATAGTTTTTTACGACCACAAAATTTGAGCAAAATCGCCCCACCAGTACTTTCAGTACTTTGATTTAATAAGCAACTGTTAAAGCAATCTTAAAATAAATAATTTATCTGTAATCTTATTTTAAAAATGCAGAATAAGCCTTCAATAATTCCTATTTTAATGAATTAGTTTGTTAATATTGTATTCTTTATTACATTAAAGGAGTTGATGATAAGGTTCCTATCCGCAGAATGCCTTAACATGCACAATCTATAAATTATAGTATATTAACGTTGATACACATGTTTGCCAATGTCCTAAATGTGTACTGCAAAAACAAATAAAACGTTTTTATACTGAAAACGTAGCCGATTGTAATTTAAAGAGCACGCATTCCTTTTAAGTTTACATTAAAAAATATCCGATTACACAACATGTGAACATTATTTTTGATGTGTGTTTTTTGTGTGTATACAATGTGAGTTAATTATAATGGGATCAATATTGTTATGTTATTATACTGGTTAAACGTATCCCGATTGAATTGCATGTAACTAGTTGAGTAGTTTAATGCATGCATGTTTAGTATTACATTTTAGTGTTCAATCCGTTATGTTCATCTGCCACATATGATGTTAGCCAGCCAAATGTGTATTTGTTGAAATTCGTCTATTGATTTATGATCATGATTTTGTATATCCCTACATGTTTGTATATTTCAACGAATGCTTTTTGCTTTGTTCAAATGCATACTACTTCTATGTATGTTTTTAAAAAGTTAATCAAATAGTATTTTTTTTACATTCAAACGACATTTCACGGCTAAAAAAAGTAGTTCTCAGAGTGGGCGGGACTAAACAGATATCGCACGCGACAAAATGGAATTATAAATTTGGAAAAAGTTAAAAAGTTCCATCGGTAAGGCACATGGTAATTTTGAAAATGGACGGAGTTAATGTGTGTTGCCGGTCAGGGGAATAATAACACTTACAAATATTGTATATTGTATACGGGATCATTATTTACATGACGAAAACTTTAAGACGTAAACGTGGTAATAGTACATTAAATTTCAAGTTTTTATTTGGAACATTGGAAAAAAAGCCTTTGACCATAAACATACAAGTAAACAATATAAAAATTATAATAAAAAAGCATCATTAAAATACAAATACAATCATGTTAATAAACACAAACTACAATAAACAATGTTCAAAAAATCATTTACACACGTTTATGTATTCAAAACAACTAATAGTAAACAACTAATAGATAGACAATATATTAAGATGAAACAATCTTATAAAAAATATTTATTTGGTATGAATAACAATGACTTTACCTAAATAATAAATTGGTCCAGACCAATCAGATACCCATTGTAAAAAGGACTTGGCGTCCCCTAGTCAATTTCTGAAAGAAAAACGCTCAAGAAAACTCTTTGTGGTGAGCAATAATTATTAATCATTGCAACAACTCCTGCAATATGTATGAGCCTACAAACACTTACAAATAAAAAAGCATATACCATATCATCCAGTGCTACCAGATACAAATCAGGTTCTAAAATAGGCTATGAATTCGGACGTCACATTCGGACGACCAATCTGAGCCTTGCTTTCACGGTTTTGAAGATGAAAGTAATGGATGAGACTGAAGGAAAGGACACCTGATCCGATGATGTTTTATTCCATTACAATACCCTCTTTCATTTCGATACTTTATGAGAACCACACAAAGTACCGTATGTGGTCTATGATGTGGTTCACTTGTACATCTATGTCTACCTTCACATTTGGTAGTTTCCCCGCTCCATGTCCGGTCCGCCTGGCACCGTCGCTCCCGGGACCCGACCATCCGGTACTTCTCGTTGCACTCGAACCTGCATCCCACGGAGGGATTAAATTTAACCATTTTAAAATGTATCCAAACAATGTAAAATGAATAAAATAAAAAATAATTTGTTGGTTTCTTGGTTTGAATGACGCTCTTAAAACCTTGCGTTTGGTTTGCGCTCTAACAATCTGTGCGTTGGGCTTGAGTCCACTGCAGTGAATTCTGTGATATTGTACAGAAAAGAAGCATTTTTGAATACAATAAATTGACATTTTTGCAAGAATATGTACTCACGCACATGATTTATTGATCGGAATGAATATGTCCATATTCATGAAATAAATATTCCATGATTTTGCGCAAACGAATAAAACAAATTATTATTACATTTAACAGTATTTCTTCATTTAAACACTAGTCACATACGAATCATCAACATCATCATCATCATCATCATCATCATCATCATCATCATCATCATCATCATCATCATCATCATCATCATCATCATCATCATTATCATCATCGAGGATGGACATATAAATTGAAGCTTAATTTATTATACTGCCTTCTAAATGAAGAGCTCATGATTGTTATATCAACACTATATATACTCTATTACTATTTACTGAGACGCAATATATTTATTCTTTAACCGATTGGTTGTATGACATCAAACACAATCCTTAACTTCGTGTCATCTGGTTCAAATATCAACGGGTTTCCATGATTCGTTTGTCAAGGAAGTCATGAATTATTCTGTCGTTTGCTGTCACACGAAGACAGACCGTCGTGAAAGACATTGATTTGATCTGTAAGAGGATTTACCTTCCACGATGATTCCAATAAATGTTGATTTCTAAGATATGTTATTGTCAGTTTCATTTCTGTGACGTCGATTTCAAAACAACTGTTTTGATATATTCATCTTTTAGTACTTGATAACAGTAACCATAATATATTGATACTGACTATCATATGCAGGTTTTGTTTTTGAAATAAATTGTTATCAGTGGTTATGTCAAGTAAAACTCAAGCTTTGTTTCAGAGCCCCGAATTATGGCATGTTTGATGGTGGGTTCGGAAATAATGTGTTGTTATTAGATTGGGATATGATGTTGTTCGGGTGTGCGGGAGTCACCGTTTGGTTTCCGCTCTCTAACTCGAGAACCAATTGATTTACCCACTCATTATGTTGCACACTCCGCCCTCACTAAAATTTACCTTTAGACATTCCCGCATAATATTATGCAAACAAAATAAATAATGCTTGTACTAAAAGTCCGCACAAATTACTCCATGGAATGTACAAGTAACTGATGTTGATTTTTTAATAAAATAAAGTGTAAAATACGAAAATCTGTAATGTGTAACTTAAATATTATATACCCCGCCTACGGAGGAGGGAAACAGAGTTGGCATTGTCCGTCCGTACGTAACTCCGTCAGTCCGTCCGTCAGTCCGTCCATCTGCCACAAACTGTTCAAGGCTATATCTCAGGAACTATATAAAATATCAACGTGAAACTTCATGTGTGTATAGATATAAATCAGGAGAAGTGCCATTCACAAGAACCATAACCCTAAACGTATGCAATGAAATATTGTCTCTTGTCATTAAATGAACAAACTCGAGTGGTGAGAAACAGTTTCTTCTGTCGTTTGAAAGCTCTTGGGAATTTGAACAGAACTCTTTCTTTGATTGAGTATTCAACGATATTCATCCAGTTCCAAGCAATACATATACCAAGATGGGTTTTTTAAAATTATAATTACAATGCCAGACTATTGAACGACTGAATATAAGTGTTAATTTGGTCACAGGTCGAAAAGAATTGTAACCACATACATGTTTATGGGTCGAGCTCTGTAAAAAGGGGGTTAAATGCATGTGCGTAAAGTGTGGTCCCAGATTAACCTGTGCAGTCCGCACAGACGATACTTTCCACTTTTATTGTATTTTATGTTTAAAGGAAAACTCTTATTGACGAAAATTAAGTTTAGGCTGAAAGTGTCGTCGTACAAACCTCGGGAGGATCGGTCTGATTATGTTGGAATCTTGTCAGACATTTGGTCAAACTGTTAGACATGCAAACTTTTTTTCGTGTTTTTTTTTGTTTTCAAATTTCATGTCAGACATTTTGATTCACGTCACACACATATATGTAAGACATTGTTTTTCGCTTGTCAAATTTGCCTGAATGTATCGCAGGGTTCGCGGACTCTGAAATAAGGGGCCATATGTCGGAGTACTCGATATTTCCTGCCGAAAGTAATTATGCAGAAAAGGGACAACGCAATTTATTATAAAAACTGAGTGACGCAAGATAATAGTTTCAGAGTTTGGAATGTTTTTCTGTACTGTACATATTTTTATTTTATTTTTTAACATGCATACTAGTTTAAACTGGGCATTTCTGAAGATCAGTTATTAAAAAATTCATTTAATAATGAACTTAAAAGTATGTGTCAATTTAATTTTTAACACGATCATTTACATTTGAAAGTCGCCCTGGCTATTCCAAGTCAACCAATTAAGCAAATAATTGAGGAAAAGGCTTCCTTTTTATATAATGAATATTTTCGAGAGCAAAAAAAAACTATTAATTCGATTGAGCATTTGATTAATAAAATAACTTGAGCCTTGGCGTATCAAGGATCTTACGACAAATATAAGTTTATACTGATTTTCAACTTACAAAACAAACAGACATTTACGACCATTATGTTCCTTAAATTTAGTCAGTGTGAAAGAACTCAAGGGAATGAATACAAATACTGAAATAAACTATGCAAACATCTTAGACTATTGTGAGTTTGCTCGTTAAGAAATAAACAAGAGGGCAATGATGGCCCTGTATCGCTCCACGGTTTTTTTATGCGAAAAAAGCGTGCAATGCGCATGGGTTGAAATGACACTTCTTTCTAAAAANTCACTACATACCGAATTTTGTAGCCCTTGGCCTAATGGTTATGGACAAGAAGATTTTTAAAGTTTTCACAAAATATGCCCTATATAAGCATATGTTCAATATTGTGAAACCCAGGGCAGTGTCAAATTTAACCCCAGGGGCATAATTTGAAGAAATTTGGTAGAGGACTATTAGATGTCACTACATACCAAATTTGGTAGCCCTAGGCCCAATGGTTATGGACACAAAATAGGCCTTATATAAGCACATTTTCAATTTTGTGACCCCCGGGGCGGGGTCAAATTTGACCCAAGCGACAAAATTTGAAGAAATTTGAAAGAGGTTCACCCCAGGAACATTCCTGATAAATTTCATTAGAATTGGACCAGTAGTTTAGGAGAAGAAGATGTTTGAAGAAAAAGTTAACGCACGCACGCACGCTCGCACACACGACGCACACAGGACCATGACATAAGCCCCGCTGGCCTCTGGCCAGTGGAGCTAAAAATCAATCAATGTTGTATATGTCGTACGATATTATGAACGCCGGGCTGATAACATTATGACCGCTTTGTGTTTCATTGATCTCAACCATCACAGCCATCACAATGTCATTCCAAGACATTTCTTTGGTATCAGCAATTCAGTGTTGTACACAGACCGCCGTGGTCATTGGAAACCAATTCCGTTGGTATCAATGTATTCCCTCGGTGACGGATGGCAGCGAAATTATTCATGACTCTTGAACTGATCGAATCGGACAATTTCTTAGACACTCGAATCAAGCACTGCTCATGAAGATTCAAGACGCCATTTCTCGGAATATAGAAGTATTTTTTTTATCATTTTTTGTACATTCAATCATAATATGTAATAATCGAAATAATGAACGTCCTTATTAAATGGTTAATAACAGTAGTATGGTTAAAACATGATTAACGGAAACGGGTTTTGTCGACCTCGTATCTTTTTTTTTTGAAAGATATAAGCAAAAAACTGTTTGAGTAAGCAAATTTGTTTTGCTATTTGTGCTCATTAAATAGTATTTAGTTTTTTCAACCCCTATTCATATTCTTGATTATTGTAATGACATTTAACACTGTTCATACTAGTTCAAAACGACATTTCTTGGGGGTTATTAGAAGTCAAGTCAAATCAAGAGTAACATCTCCATGCTTTTTCTCGAATACAATGTATTTGTTTTTTTTCACCTGTTCATTGTGGTGCGAAAGAAAGTATTCATTAAGTTCTCAAAACTTACTTAAACGAACATGTGGCATTTGAAGTTTCATGTAACATTTTTCCGGAAAAAAACACACATGGCGCTTAAGCTCGAGACACTAATCTTAGTGAAAAGTAAATAATTGAGACGCGCTCTGAGAAAAGGGGGTTTAATGTATGTGCGTAAAGTGCTTCCCATATAAGCCTGTGCAGTCATCAATATTCTTATGTAAAACAGTATTATACTATAAATCTTTGCAAACTTTGTAAATAAAAAATAGGATTGGAATTGAATACCATAATTTCGACCTAGACCATGAATTTTGTATAAATTAAATGTGTATTAAACGTTTTTTGAAGCCGCGATGCGTATTGGCTGTTATAGGCAAATACACTCTGTATTTGCACAATTACCGTCAGACTGTATGTAGCGCACAATCTTAACTTGATCTAGGCTTGACAGATAGGGATAGCTCTCACATAACTTAGTGAACATTTACGTGTGTTTAGTCACACAAATATCAGACTGAAGGAGCTCATTTTAACTTCCTTATGACTCAGATAAAAATGTTTAAAAGCTTTCATTTGAATGCAGGGTTTGGCAGGTTTTGTTTTGTGTGGCCCGCCATGTTGTTCAGATTGAATTTTAAAAATTGTGTGTTCAAATCTCTATCTTGTAAAACGTTATAATAGATACAAAAGAGCCTTCCTGTTTTGGTATTTTAAAATCATTATCAAGATACACAACGTTCTTGTGATTATATTTGTAAAGTGATATGTGCGAGTATAAATCCCCGTCAGTGATATCTCTACTTTCTGTAGACTAGGGTATCAATTGCGCGGTGGTATTTTAAATACGTTTAATAGTTTAAGTGGTTGATGCTTTTGCTGTTGTTATAATAACTAAATAAATTTCTGTGAAATTATCATTCATTGAACATAAAATGAGTATTTTCTGCTTGAATAGGAACCCTATTCAAACTTATGGAATGATGCGAAATTAGCATTATCAATTAACTGTTTCATTCACCGCTTTTATACAGATTTTTGTCATTTGCTCTCAAATATAGTTAACTAAACAAAGTTTCATCTGTGTACATTGCCCGATAGATTTGTTATAGCGGAATAGCGGTTGTATATAAACGTTTATGAACTCGGATACAATTTCAAATACAGGTCCACCATAATTATACTACATTAAGGGGTGTTGCGGCAGTTTATTTAACCGAGGATATATTTATGGCAACACCGATGATATTATCACAACCCAATAGTTTTGTTATCAGAATCATCACACATTTATGACCGAGTAGGTTCATGATAGGTACTCAGTGGTTCGATCCCAGGTGCGGTTAACTTTTGTTTATTCTTTTTTTCTTTCTTTTATTTCACTCTTGTTTTTTTCCTGGAGCTCTTTAGTCCTGTTGTTTACATTAATCAATTTAAAGCATTTAATCACAAACTTCAAAACATGCCGAAATCTGTCAACAAGTCCCTGTTATGGATGATTAAGGTCGAGTTTGATACTGTATGGTCTTATGTTTGTGATTAAATATTGTATAAGTGTTGTGTTTTAGTAAGCCGTTGTGATCCCAATTAAGATTGTAAACAATCTATAATGTTTATGCATATCTCTAACAGTCTATGTACCGGTACTTGGGTTTCGCCT
>VMBQ01001626.1:151261-166444 GCA_007657795.1 Dreissena rostriformis | reverse complement strand
GCATATAGAGGATATTTGTTCATGTCAGTGTAAGATCGTTTGTTATTTCACGAGTGATCATAGAAATAATATTTTCAAGAGTGGCGCAGCCACGAGTGAAAATATTATTTTTCTATGATCACGAGTGAAATAACAAACGATCTTACACTGACATGAACAAATTTTCTGTTTCTTTTATGCCCCTTTTTCAAGAAAATAATTAATTATAATTTCCCTTTCGCTGAAAAGTGACCCTCTCTCCCGTGGCGTGCCTCAATACATTGAAATGACGTCATTTTGATGACGAAATGACGTCATTTTGTTGACGAAATGACGTCATTATTCCAGGGAAATTCTTCAGTTAAACTCTTTTACAATGTAAATAAACGGTAAAAAAAGGCATAAAATTAAAAGAAAATTTGTTGGATTCGGTGGAATATCGATTTTATTTCACTCGTGATCATAGAAAACATATAAACAAGGATATAAACAAGGGAAGTACATCTTAATATGATAATCTAAAAATAGAAAAAGGAATTCCGAAAATTTGTTCTTTTCATCGGTGAAAAGAACAATTTTGTTATTTTCACTGCTGTTATTTCACTGCAGAAATGTCATATTTTATCATTAGAAATAAAAGAAATTTATTTATTTTGGCAAAAAGATCAATCATTCACAATACAATCATCACAAGAAAAGGATTGAAACACAAGAAATAATGTTTATATAGTTTCTTTCCTTGCAGTAGTATTAACGCAATAAATGAGTTTTCTTTATGACGTGTTTACATTGAATATGCATATACATAATAAATATGAAAAGTGTAGAAAGAGAAATTGCATAATGAAGGATGATTGTTCATGCAAGGACTAGAACATTTGGCAGCAGCAAGTCGTGACTTAGTCAGTAACAGATATTTAAGAAAAGCGCCTGGATTTGTTAATATATTGTCGTACATGCAAACATAGTTGGGCATTGTCATTTTCGTCAAGATACCTAATTCTAAAAAGAAGTGCATCGATCTTCACATCACTAGTTATGCTAGAAATGTTGTAAATTTATTTAGAGCTAATTTCATTATAAAACAGAACAAGCAGTGGTTGTAAGATTCAATAGCACCGCACGAACAAAGAGGCGACGAAATGATTTTTTTGCTTACATTTGTTAATTGCGCGCACTTGATTTGGTTTTAAACCGCGTGTGAATCAATTGAACGTTTATCTACATGATAATGTGATGGAGTTTTAACTTAGCTTCTTTTCAGCTTAGATTTAAATTGTTCAGTGAGTCACTATTTTTAACATCATCTGGTAAAATATTCCATTTTCGGATAACTGCGGGAAGGAATGAATTAAAAAAGAGGATAAATCTACATTCGATGGTGCGGAATGCTCCACAGGCGATTCGCGCTGCTTCTTTTTAAATATTGTCAAGTTCTTATGGTTCTGCTTGTGTGCAATCGTCCTCTATACAATCGGAATATTCCTTTAGCGGGCGAATAAAGGATGTATACATGATTTCTAACGATTTTCAGTCAAGCTTAAATTTAAGTTTGCGAATAATATTAATTTGATCCCATGCTTTATCATTTATATATTTATGATCTTTCGACAAGAAGAATCCTAGATGTTTATGGGAACTAACTTCAGGTATTTGCGTAGCGAGCATTTTAAAGTTATATTCATTTGGTTGTTGAAATAAGCCATGTTAAGGTCTATAATAATGGTAACGAAAGTGTCTTCAGCAAAAAAAAAAAACAATATTACTTTGAATTCATTCACAATATCGTTTATAAAGATTAAAAATAATAATGACCCTAGTATAGAGCCCTGTGGAAAACCGCCATCTAGTAAAGTCCAGTTAGAAGCGACGCCAGGTAATAATTCTCGTTGACCTCTACAATTAAGATAATTTTGAAACCTTGAAAGCAAGTTCCCGCGGATACCAATATCATGGAGTTAAGGTAAGAGACCTTTGAGCCAGACTTTATTAAAGGCTTTACTTATGTAAAAAAAAGTAGGGATGGGAACGAATACTGGAAATGATATTCGAATATTCGTTTGTCATTTATTGAATCTATTCGAATATTCGATTTGTAAACCTTATATTAAAATATCCAAACGTATGATCGTCCGGACCAAATTACTACTCCTGATTGCAACAAATGCCACTATAAATCGTATCTTATGTGCAGCTTTGAAAAACAGGATAGAGTAATATTTTTGTTTTAAAGATCATTGATTATTATGCTCTTTTTTTAAAAAAAACTGCTTAGTTTCATAAGATGTAAGATATTTCAGGAAAATACATTACCGTAATTTTAATTTATTTCAATACTTATAATTGATTTGGAATACTTTCCTTCGATAATATTTGTTCTTTTGGTTTCGCTTTTTTTTCTAGAATAAAGAACCATTTAAGAACGATTTAATTAGTTTAGATGAGAAACTAAATTCTGATTAGATAATCATTGATTTGAAATATGGATAACGGAATTAAAACATACATGCCAGATCTCGACGGGACAGTCCCGCGATTTAGGTGATTGTTCCGGCGTCCCGATATGAGACAATTTGTCCCGATATTCGTAAAAACGTTCTATAATTTCACATTAAAATTCGCTATTCAAGCTCTGTCTGGCTTAGAGTTACCATCGCTAATCCCTTTATTGCCCACTATTGACAACCCACTTCTACTTTTCGAGTGCAAAATTACCGGTATGTTAGGCGTAAACAGCTCTGTTTAACTGCATTTAAGATTTAAGGTGAACCAATCGCGAGAAAAAAATCAGCATTTGCAAAGCTTAAACAATGTTCTGTTTTCTGTACTCTTCAATATATATAAGGTACAGTAATCTAAGTGAAGAAAACAATTTGTAGACTTATCAACTATGTAAGAATAAAATTAAATAAAGCTTAATTGAAACATTATTTTAGTCATCGTACGTACATTAATTCGGTAACTTGAAACGAATGAAATTATCATTTTAAGTCACCAATATTTAATGCTTAATGGCATTAACATTAAAAACATATTAGCTATTTAAATAAAAACTTCAGTTAATTTGATACTCAATGCAAGTGCTGTCGTTCCAAAGAATTATTTTATGTCTATTTTACTCATTTTATATTTCAAATATATATTCTATCTTGCAAAACGCAGTGTTCCAAATTGCACACTGTTATTGCTTTAAACTGTATACAGCCGGGATTCGATCATAAATTTCGTGCAATTATGTACCAAAGCATGGAACTGTATTTACCCGGGATTCGATAATAAATCTTGTGTCAACATATTTTATAAATTATGTCTTCGTTTCGTTGTATTGCTTCGTTTCACCATACTTCGGTCCATGTGAATTACCGTGTCGCTAATGTAAACTAACCACACAAGTTATATCACTACGATAAATTAATGAGTTTTGCGTTTTAATACATAAACATCATAACTAGACAGTTCCATTTAAAGCTCCATTAACACTCAAAATCAACGAATATTTCGTTAATTATTTCGTACAATAAAGTTAACAGATAAAAAATCAGTGTTCAGTATATAATAGCCATACTTTCAACGCTAGATGTGGCCTGGTATTTTGTTAAATCTATGTTACCAGACCACATCTAGCGTTCACATTTTGGCTATTGCTTTAAGGAACACTGATTGTGTATGGGTTAAGTTTATTTTACGAAATATTTTACGAAATATTCGTCGATTTTGAGTGTTTTAAGCTTTTTGTTTTTGTGACAGAGTCAGAGGCCATATTGGACAATGTTCGGCTGACAAATTGCGCGAAAACGAGGTCGTTTTCAGGGTTGCATTGTTGGTTTTTTTACTGTGGTAGGTTAACAAATTTCAATAATTATGTTACAACGAAGAAATCATCGTTTATACAAATACAATTATATTTAGGTAAGATAACCATGCAAATAACTGCGGCAATTAAGTAACTACAGTTAATGTTAACCACTGTTAATACAATTGACCGCGGAGGTTAAAGAACATGCAAAACACAGATTTTTTTAAAGTTGATCAATATACGTAAATGTTTTACATAAATTTACTTTCATTTTTCGACTGATTTTCAGAAAATAGTTTGTACATATTGCATAACAATGAGTTGATAGTTTATTGACGATTGGTCCATCTCCTTATACTCTCCCGTTTGCCAATTATCATCTCGTTTATTGATGGAAGCTGTAATCACAGCAATTACTTTTAATGGAAACCAAAACTGCGACTATGTACTTATGACTTTTTTGGAAGTATCTTTGCATAAAAATAGAATATTCGAATATGAATTTTGGATTCGAATATTCGGCCGACATTTGAATATTCGGATATTCGGTCCCATCCCTAAAAGGGATGGGAATGAAAACTGAAAATGATATTCGAATATTTGTTTGTCATTATTCAAATATATTCGAATATTCGATTTTTAAACCTTATTTTAAATTGTCCGAAATTATGACCGTCCGGAGCAAATTACTATTCCTGAATGCCACAAATGCCACTTTAAATTGTATCTTATGTGCAGCTTTGAAAAACAGGATAGAGTTTTTTTTTTTTTTTTTTTTTTAAAGATCATTGATTATTTTGCTCCTTTTTTTAAATTAAAAACTGTTACAAGTGCTTTCATTCCAAAGAATTATGNATTTAGGTAAGATAACCATGCAAATAACTGCGGCAATTAAGTAACTACAGTTAATGTTAACCACTGTTAATACAATTGACCGCGGAGGTTAAAGAACATGCAAAACACAGATTTTTTAAAGTTTATCAATAAACGTAAATGTTTTACATAAATTTACTTTCATTTTCGATTGATTTTCAGAAAATAGTTTGTACATATTGCATAACAATGAGTTGATAGTTTATTGACGATTGGTCCATCTCCTTATACTCTCCCGTTTGCCAATTATCATCTCGTTTATTGATGGAAGCTGTAATCACAGCAATTACTTTTAATGGAAACCAAAACTGCGACTATGTACTTATGACTTTTTTGGAAGTATCTTTGCATAAAAATAGAATATTTGAATATGAATTTTGGATTCGAATATTCGGCCGACATTCGAATATTTGGATATTCGGTCCCATCCCTAAAAGGGATGGGAATGAAAACTGAAAATGATATTCGAATATTCGTTTGTCATTATTCAAATATATTCGAATTTTCGATTTTTAAACCTTATTTTAAATTGTCCGAAATTATGACCGTCCGGAGCAAACTACTATTCCTGAATGCCACAAATGCCACTTTAAATTGTATCTTATGTGCAGCTTTGAAAAACAGGATTTTTTTTTTTTTTTTTTTTTTTTTTTTTTTTTTAAAGATCATTGATTATTATGCTCTTTTTTTAAAATAAAAACTGTAACAAGTGCTTTCATTCCAAAAAATTATGTTATATGTCTATTTTTACCATTTTTATATATCAAATAGATTATATCTTGCAAAACGCAGTGTTGCAAAACGCACACTTTTATTGCTTCAAACTTAAGAACAGCCGGGATTCGATCATAAACTTTGTGAAATTATGTACAAAAGCATGAAAAAGTATTTACCCGGGATTCGATAATAAATCTTGTGAACACAAATTTTCCTTCGTTTCGTTTCGTTTTATTGGCTAGTTGCACCCTACTTCGGTCCATGTGAATAACCGTGTCGCTAAAATAGACTAACCACAATAATTATATCATCACGATAAATTAATGTCTTTTGCGTTTTAATGCGTAAACATCATAACCAGACAGATCCTTTTGAAGCACCATTTACACTCAAAATCAACGAATATTTCGTTAATTATTTCGCCAAATAAAGTTTATCCATACAAAATAAGTGTTCCGTATATTATAGCCATAATTCAAACGCTAGATGTGGTCTGGTAAAAATGTATCTTGTTAAATCTATGCTACCAGACCTCATCTAGCGTTCACATTTTGGCTATTGCTTTAAGGAACATTGATTTTGTATGGGTTAACTTTATTTTACGAAATATGTTACGAGTGTTAATGGGGCTTTTAATAATGTCTTGTACCAAGTTTCTGACTACAACGTGCATGGTGTCCATTACTTATTTGGTAACGAGTGGCCGCTTTGGTTTGTTTTGAGTTTATGAAGATGTTCTATCATAAAGTTCTTAAAGACGTCCACCTCTCGGTCATTAAAGATAAAGCCCGTTTTTCGCTTATTTCTTTTGTGATAAAGTCAGAGGCCATATTGGACAATGTTCGTCTGACAAATTGCGCGAAAACTACGTCATTTTCAGGAGGGTTGCATTGTTGGTAATTTAACTGTGATAAGTTAACAAATTTCAATGGCTATGTTACAACGAAGTAACCGTTGTTTATACAAATGCAATTATATTGCGGTAACATAACCATGTAAATAACTGCGGTTATCAAGTTACTACAGTTAATATTAACCACTATTAATACAATTGACCGCTGAGGTTAAAAAACCTGTCAAAACACATATTTTTAAATGTTTGTCAATATACGTAAATGTTTTACATAAATGTCCTTTTATTTTCGACTGATTTTCAAAAAACAGTTTGTAGATATTGCATAACTATGAATTGATAGCAAATTGACGATTGGTCCCTCTCCTCATACCCTCCCGTTTGCCAATTATCATATCGTTCATTGATGGAAGCTGTTATTAAAGCAATGACTTATACTGGAAACTAAAACTGTGACTTTGTATATGTACTTATGACTTTTTCGGAAGTATCTTTGGATAAAAATAGAATATTCGAATATGAAGTTTGGATTCGAATATTCTGCCGATTTTCGAATATTTGAATAATTCGGATATTCGGTCCCATCCTTAGTAATAAACTTTAGTTAAGGAACAAAATAGGTTAATATGTTAAATACACGATAACACACGGCAGCGCTGGCTGGCCGTTATGTCGGCATCGGGCATCGGACCGATTATAGTTTATATGCCGATTATAGATGTCCGATCAAGCTTTGCCGTGTGTTATTATCTAAATTTATGACATCCAATTAATGTCTTCTACAACGTTCGCTAAAATCTTAACCCTGTTGTAAACACTTACGTAGTTATCCCCTACTTATGTTTCTGGAGTTTCATTTTAAGCTCATCTGCACGAAGTGCTCATGGTGAGAATTTGTGGTAGTTTGCTCCCCGGGGTCTCTCTTCGTCTGTAGTGTGTTTTATGTCCGCTGTCAACAATTCGCTTCAAACGACATCTCTTTCATAAAACGTCATAGGAATGATCCATTGATCAACATCTTTCAATGTTCTGAAATCAGTCCAGTCCAATGCATATGTATGTCATCAGAGGATAATATCGATTTGAAAAATGGAACCAAAAAACAACATTTAACGTCTAAAACATTACCACGACACAGTAATACACATATTTATGAGGACTTAAATAGTGAATAACTTTAAATCTATTCAGTGGCATCGCATAGCCCAAATGTTTAATATTTGGTTTGTAACATCGTCTAGTTGTTCTCTACAAATATTTTTCACAACATTGGCGTGAGATGAAAACCGACCATTTAAATAAAGCTTAAATAGTTAATCACTTAAATATATTCGTCTTAGAAACCGCAAGATTCCGATGTTTAAAATATCGTGTATTACACCATCTGGCGGTCCTCTACACTAATTTTTAAATCATGCCCGTGAGGTCCAAACTGGACACGTTCCAGTGTCATCTGATTTATATAATAAGCAGTGGCACTCCAGAAACTTGTATCACTTCTTCTTCTTTTCTGTTGTCATCCTTAAACTTGTATACAGAACATAAACATAAATATAACATCATTACAACTGGGATCACGCCTTAAAACGCATTTGGGTTTAAACCGGTTTAAGGGCTAGCCGAAGCTCGCACTTAGCCAAGAATTAATCACACACTTAATCGATCTCAATCGTCGTGCGTTATTCTTATACTGACTACTCAATGTTAGTGTACTAAAATCCACTAAAACATTTGGGGATAGTTTTTTATGTTGTAAAAACACATACGCCTATGGTTCATCTATACAAAAATATATCAAACGATCAAACAAGCGATTTATTTATAGAACAAGTTTCACCCCATAACAACAATAGGCTCCACTGCTTACTTTCATCATCTGAATACTAGACTTGTATAGTATATAACTTTAAAAATCTTCTTCGAAACTGCAATTATCAGAGGTTACATATTTGATATGCTACATCGTCCAGTGGTCCCCCATTTAATGGTTTCAAATCATGTCCCTGGGGTTAAAACTGGCCACACCCTAGTGGCCACTTAAATTATTTAGACTTATATAGTAAATAAATAAATTCAAAAACATGTTTTTCTGAATCCACAAGAGCTTTGATACTTATTATTAACAATCAGATAGAGGTCCTGCATACAGTTTTCAAATCGTTCGTCTGGGTTCAAAACTGACCAGGCTTCAGTTTCTACACGATTTATATACATGTAGACTTATATAGTTATTGTCTAAAAACATTCTCTGAACCGCAAATATCAGGTGTAACATATATGGAATGTAACATTCTATAATGGTCCTCAAACAGTATCGTTCAAATCCTTCCTCGGTGTGAAAAAAAACTAGTCATGACCCAGGGGTAGCCTCACTTATATACGCGTATTTACTAAATAACTTTGAATATATTCTCTTAAACCTCAAAGATCATGGTTAACAAATTTGGTGTGTAACATGGTTCAGTGGTCTTCTACAAAGCTTATTGACATAATGTCCCTTGGGTCAAAACTGACCACGCCAAATGGTCACATAATTCATATAGACTTATATATTTAAATTGTATAAATATTCTATACGGACAAATGCAAAGCATGTAGCATCACATTATACTCATCTACTATTGTGTTTTCAAAACAGTCGCTGTCTGGTGGTGTAGGGGTGATTTTTTTAAAGCCCCATTAACACTCAAATTCAACGAATATTTCGTAAAATAAAGTTAACCTATACAAATCATTGTTCCTAATAACAATAGCCAAACTTTCAACGCTAGATGGGGTCTGGTAACATAGATGCAACAAGATACACAATGCTCTTTTTATTTTTTGTGGTACACTATATTCAACACATGTGCATTTACCATTTTAGTGTACGCGTGTCGCATGAATAGATATCGTTGCGAGAAATAAAAATGGAATATATTGTACCACACAAAATGAAAAAGAGCATTTTGTATCTTGTTAAATCTATGTTACCAGACCACATCTAGCATTAAAAATTTGGCTATTGCTATAAGGAACACTGATGGTTTATGGGTTAACTTTATTTTACGAAATATTCGACGATTTTGAGTGTTAATGGGGCTTTAATTGAATTTGGTATCGACTTTGCTACAGTACAAATATTGTTCAAAGCCTATCCATGAGATCGAACTCACCCCCATCTTGGCCCGTTTGTTTCTTTCATAAAATCGACTGCGATCAACACGATGCGGAAGTACGACTTACTATGATATTTCTGTTGCACGTTGTTTCGATTAGATATGATTTTATACGTTGAACGATTAACATTTGATCGTAGTTAACCTTGAATGTTGTTTAGTTATTAAATGTTTAAAAATGTTCGAAGATAAATGCGTTTGTTTTTTGTTAGTGACAGAAATTCGATCAGTCAAATCATTGATGTCTCATATATGTGTGCTCCCTTATTTCGCGGATGTTTTATAGGCGCAAGTCTTAATTGATATACATCGGCATAAATAAAAAAGGCAGAAATATATTTTGGGCACTTTTCACTCCGTTTAGGTCTTATTTGGAGTCGTTATGGTCGCTTTGTCTGTCAACGAAAACTTGCCTCTCCATCAGTTTATTAAAACAGTTTTCTGAAGTTATATGACAGAAGGGGACTAACACAATCGATACATGGTCATGTAGTATTGTGTTCTCTTTGTCAGTTTTTGTTTTATTTTCAAAAATTGAATCTTCATTTTATTTATTGATTAGAGGGTCTTCAATAAGGTTTCCAGCAAACTGATGACAATACTTGATTAGGCTGTAATATTGACATTTCTACAATAGTACAGGGTTTTGCAAGATCTCACAGTTATATGAAAAAATATGACAGGAAATACGAACGCATCTAAAGATGGTACTAAAACAAACTTGAAAAGAATTTTAGAGAGAAAAAAAAACGTCTATCATACAAGCCGAAACAAAACAGAATTACAATCTCTAAATAATCTCAAAATAATTTTCGTTTGCCAGACGGCAATCGAATCATTCACAAATGTAATGTATAATGTTGGGAAATCCCTTTTATCGGTTAAGCGTTTGAGCATTTATTATAAAACGACACAGGTGAATGGTTAATTTTTGTTATTTTGTTATTTTGACTTGTTTGTATCGGCTAAAAGCTTAGACTAAATTTGTCGTTTTCTGTTTTATCAGTTGTTTTGTTTAAAACGCATTCATTCAATTTGGACTTTCTTGCAAGGAATGTTTTAAACATTTTGTCGGTTATCAAATGTAAAACCAGGATAAGACAGCACCCCATTCCACAAACAAAACATTAATGGCGATGAAAATCAGTTTTTGCTGGACTAACATGATAACATCTACAATTAAATTAGATTCAAATCTGTTTATTATCAACATAAATTTAAATTATGAAGGTCATCAGGAGACTACAGTAGAACTTTGAATCATAGCCGACATAATTTTTCTGACGATTCGTGTATATACACTTCACTTCCTCAAAAAAAAAACGATTATGGGAAATACGTGACATGCTTAATGAAACCTTATTACGGCGTTCCTCTGGATCGTGCGACTGTTAAAATAAATTGAAAAATTTCTCAATTACTCAGATGTGAGATGATTGATATACTTTTCAACATTTACATGGTTCAATTCTTTGTAAATAAATCCAACACGTTTGAAACCGGTTAACTTTGTTATTATTTGTTAAGAATATTGCTTACCATGATTGATTAAATAAGTGTGTTTACACATTCGTTGTACTGATTCTCAAGCAGTGCATGTAGATAAACAATGTAGTGTAATATACATTTACAAAGTTACGAAACTTCACGTATGCACTTAGAGTTATATTTGCTTTATTGCAGGGAGATCAGAAAAAGATGTGATGAGTATATTTCATACAAATGGTATTACAAGTTTAACCGATTGATATCGTCAACAGCAATGGCTAGTTACACACATGTACTCGCTGACGAAGAAACGACTAATTGGTTCAAAGCTGTTGGTAGAAGCTGTGGACAATGTTCAACAGAAAATGTGATAAATGCCATACAGGGGGTATTTGCAAAACTAACCATAATCAATGCAATTTCCACAATACAACAGCAAAACAGTTCAAACCATGTCCGACCAATATTTGTCATCAAGTCGTTTGGAATATTAAAGCTCAGCATCGATATCCCCTTCCATCTTGGAAAAACACAAAGGCTGAACATGCAAACATTAAAAATGCTTATGATAACGTTTTAATGTAGTTAGAAAATGACAGTCTAACAATAAACCACATCGAGATGGGCAGACTTCTAAAAGAGGCACAAGAGACTCTCACAGTTTCCAAGAAGGTTGTTGTTGAATCGAGAGAGGAAATTTCCCAACAACTTTCAAATGCCATGATGGACATACAGTCTAAAATGGTACACTGTCAACAGACAATCGATGAGCTCACAAAATATGCCATTACTCGTATCGATCAACGACAGTTGGACTGTGAGATACAGCACATTGATCGAAATGTAAAAGGTATGCATGCTTGGTTTCAGGTTCCAGTCATACCTTTACTACGTTAAAACAAATATAAAACCGGTATATATTTGGTTTTAAAAGTCAATAGTAGTCTGTTGATGTGTGATGCTATTTATGATTGGTGTGCTTAAAGTGTGCTGTAATAACGTTATTGTCCCGGGTACAAAATTAAAATACTAGAACCTACATTACGAAATTGTTATCGCAATAGGAAAATATTTATTAAGTTTATACAACATAATTTCAAATAATACAACACTATTTAAAAAAAATGTATTACAATATATAAATCCTATATAAATGCGAACATGTTTTTACAAAATCGTAATGATAGCTGTGTGCAATCATAGATCATAGATCGATCTTATACTTAACTACGATAGATAAATTACTACAATACATAAATTACTGAGACCAAACTATTACTTCTGTTATAAATTGAACAAACTTTGTATTTGTTTTCATTGCCTTCAAATATATATTGTCTCAAACGTAGTTGAGATTTCCAAACTTCTACATCTGTGTTAAAGTGGTATTTTGGACTTGTTAATCATAATCAGGGATATCTNTGCAATTTAGAAGTCGTTAATCTCCGTGGACAAGTGTCACTTCCAACTGATAGTCTAATTCCACTAAAAAAGCTAAAAAGATTTACATTACTGAGTGAATTACAGTCGATACCAAGCGACTCTGTTTGTGAACGAGATGTTGTATATTCCTTTTCTATGTTAAGGCATTTAATGAACACGATAAATTTACAGGATCTTCACATTTATTTCAATATTGATATATTTGATGACGGATATGACAAGGTCGACAACCAACGAGGCATGTTCAACAGGCCTTTACTTGATAGTGATACAAAATATATGCCAAATGTATGCGATATGCCTGGGATCGGTCTAAAATGTTTTGGTTTCGGTCACGGCATTTATGAAGCGTTGCTAGGGGCACCAATCAGACGATTGTCTATAATAGGAATTCCAAACGCCCCGTTATTTTTTCGAATATAACCAACACTAACCGGTCTCGAGGAACTCAACGTTAGCACGATGGATTTTCGCTGCAATTTCAAATTGCCTCCAGCGATACGATTGGTAAATTTTGACCCAATTATTTGTTCTTCGTCATTGCTAGGTAACTTTGTGGCATCCTTGTCAACATTAAATCACACTTTAACATGCAACATGCGTGTATGCAAAATGGAACAAAATAAAAAACCAGTGTTACTCATCTGCCCGGAGTGGTTTTTAAGTCCACCAGAGAAGTTCCTGCAACAAACTGAAGAGGGGATTTCAATGAACTATGATAAAGTTGATTATTTTGGAATGGCAGAGGCATTGGTATCTGTTATAAAAGATTGTCTTCCATCAGGATTGACACAAGGCAAACCGAAAAGAGGATTCTCAGTGGTGCAGAAACGCATGATATAATTCATCAAACAAAAATTGAATACGATCGAAAATTCTAAAGAGCTGTTAGCAAGTGATTGCTCAGTGTTGTGTAAACTGTCAATTTTTCATGAAATTTTGTTCGATGAGGATAAGTCTAAAAATACGAAAAGAAGTGTACCTAAGTTGGAAGTTCGCAGCAACATATCAACGCTATCAGTGTGGTTTACAAGCAACGACACTCTAGAAATTATCAAAGCACTATCTGGCCGGCGGAGTATAAAATGTGCAACTATCGTCAGAATGGACAATATAACACTGTTGTCAGACGCGTTGCCGACATTAATATACTTAGAGAAGATACGAATAATTTCCTGCCCATGGCTGATAACTCCAACTACACTACGACATGTACTTAGGAATTGCTCTAACTGCAATCAGCCTATGCAGTTGCAAATGCTGTTCCCTTTCGAAGATCCCTTTGATCAGTTTTTAAAAATTGAACAACACCTTAAGGAGATTAACCATTTGAATGTCATTAGGTTTGCTAAAATCCGGGGTCGTTTTATGGGAAATTATCATAATGATGATGACGTTGAAGTCGACGATTATAAACTTATTACTCCACTCGGTAATGGTATGAGGAACCAGTTTATAAGTTTAGAAATAAGGTATAACTATGACGAAATTACATGACCAAAGTTATACAACAGAACACTCACAACGACCCGATAATCAACGATTCGGTTTCATGTATTTCAAAATAGTATCGTTTACATTTGAGTCAATAGACGTGAACATGTGTGGTGATTATCACACGTACCATGCTTTTCATGAACAGTTATACGACTAATTGTCATAAAGTGTAATATGTTTTTCAATGGCTGACTAATACACGTATATTGTAAAATTTTCGGATTTCAAAAATAAATCATATGCTCAACAATTAACAAATACATACTATAATCACACGTGTCTAACCACTAATACGTTTTGTTTCGAATAAAATATTATTTTATCATAGCAAGTGTTTTCTCAGTTGCTTACAATAATAATGTTTATGATGGGTTTACTAATCTTATTGTTCTTTTTATTTGATTTTCTCACTACACGAGATATTTACTGAATTGTGTTCATAATTGTTTGTCGTTTGTCAATATGTACCTTTTTTAAATACAATCGTTGGTTTGAATACTATTTTCGATGTTCTTTTGTCTCAAGAATGTATAATTATAATGAATGAAATATCACAAGACTGTTGTGTTCCGGCGGGTTGCATCGCATTAGTTTATGTTACCATGGGGCATTCCATAAGGCCGCACACCACATGTATGTAATTGTTAAGAACTTGGAAAAAGGGATTTACATTTCCGCTTCAACCATTATTTATAACTATTTAATCTATTCATATTATGAACGCTATGTGCTTGTGTGAGCTTTATTTCGTAAAAAATGTTGAAGGGCTCTGCAATCAATGAATTGTTATTGTTAGAACAAAACTGAGCATGTGTTTATATGCATGATTTTCTTGTATGTGCGACCTAGACGAACGATTATGCAAGTGTATGTATTAAATAAATTCTCGATTTAATGATGATCATATGTCAAACATATATTTTGTTGTTAAGCAAGTTGATTCACTCAGCACCAGACAGTATCTCATTTTATACGTCGGTACTGGTAATTTTAGTATTTCATTAACGGCGGAGATAATGTTATCACATGTGTGGAGCTTTGTTAATTTGCTATTTTATCAGATGTGTGGAGCTTTGTTTGTTTGCTTCCGATTTTGCGTCATGTTTGTCATGTTTCGGGACCTCCCATTTGGGAGATCCGTCCGGTCGGTCAATCGTTTAGTTCATTTCAATTCAGCTGCTTTTATAAATATTAAAAACAAAATATGTTTAATTGAACATCAATCGGTATCTTGCGTTCAGACGGTATTAAAATATCTTCTTTCATACATTACCCATTCCCATAGATCCAGTCCCACTTATTTAGGAATTAATACATAATGTTAATGTTTCTTATATATTTTTTGCATTCTCAGTTATCTGCATTTAGACAATTATATA
>VMBQ01001626.1:137191-149364 GCA_007657795.1 Dreissena rostriformis | reverse complement strand
ATATATATAAGGGAACACTTCTTTAAATAAAATAAAAATCAATTTGTTTACACAAAACCAGACGCCGACTGCTCAAATAGTTGATCTTAAGTTCCCGCAGCCTTTATGACATACTGAATATAATGCTACGTTAGTTTTCTGAAAACTTGTATCCGTCGATTTGATAGTGTAACGACTTAATCGCACAAGAGGTGCAGCTGTGACCAGAGTGAAAAAGTTGTTAGACCAAAATATAAGTATAATGTTCTATGAAGTAAATACCTTTTCGACATTTTGCTGTAAACCAAAAACAATCGATGTCTATTTTATTGTCAAGTTACAAATGGTGTTGCGGAATGACAAGACGTTCTGTAGCCGATCTAACGTTTTTATTCGCACGTTACGTTTTGATTACCAGAGCAGACCTGATGTTCGTGATGTATGTTTGACTGTCTTTTTCTATATGTAATTATTTAAAAAATGTTTGACTGATTTAAAACAAAATAAATTCAAACAAAATCAAAATATTGTACATTTATGTATTCTTCATATAATGTGTTTCATTGAAAGCATTACTGCGCCAAGGGTTATCGAAATACGTAATTCTCACAGGTATCTTTACTAAAGAAATGCAATTTATTATGCAATGGTCGAAACACAATCGCATGTTACGTTATGCATGATGGCATTGATGCCGCGATTGGCTGTGTGCGATAACCTTAATTTGTTTCGATTGTCTATCAAATATGAACTTGAATATTGTATTATTCAACAATATAATTACAATTGTGGAGCCATGCTTTATGTTGTTTAAAAACAAATAGCTTTGGGCATGCATATGTCTTATCTTGTATTTAAGATGCTAATCTGTATATATAAGGAATTTAACAAAAACTTCACTTTGGCATTTTGGCAAGATCATTTGACATCAAACATTATCAAAAATGTGTATGACAAGTAATTAGAGTTCATATCAATGATTCTCTATCTGAAATGATGGATAGCTGTAGAATCAGCACGAGATAACGTGACCTTCATCTACTTAAAGTTTCACATTAAGAATCAACGGTCTAAATTGTGCCTACATAAAGTAATATATCAAATGTGCATCCAAGATTGAACAGCAAATCTCTTGGAAATAAACGCCAAAGAGTCATAATTGGTGCATTAAAGTTTACATTAAAATTTAAGTTGCCTAAACATGCACATTTAATACTGTGATACATTCAAAATCGTTAAAAATGCAATACAATTGTTATAATTTCTGTATGATACTATATATATATATATATATTTCAATAACAACTGTAACAACAGTAGCAACAACTTATTTTAGTAATTATACAGATATGCAGAATCAACCATTGCGTAAAAACAGAACAACAAATTACATTAAATGAGCATGTCCGAAATTTAGAAACATCATTTGAGGACTTTTCACATAACGATAAATTTTAAACGCACATTTCATATTAATCACGCACAAACATGTCTAGAAATTAATACACCAGACCAGTACACTGCAAATTAAAAGCACAATTAAAGTACTGGAACAGGCGACAGCGTCATCGTAAGCGAAACCTTGGTAGTAGTTCACGTTGTTATGGGGAGGAGGCGCAGCATTCTGAATGGGGGCATTCCGAATGAGGTCAAGGACTACGTAGACGGTGAAGTACCCAGTTACCCTGTCGTTGACACCTAGCCAGTCAAGCCAATTCACCTCGCAGAAGGCCGACGTGCAATATGTATAAGAAGATGTTTCTGTATAAACATACAGAGCCTGCGTATCTGTAAATAACAATGAACAGGTATTGCAATTAAGTATTATCATCAAGATCTACATGTTATTACTTGTAAACGTAAATGTCAAGTTAAACACCTTTATTTCAAGTTCAGAGCATATAATGAGCAAACATTACATATAAGTATATCGTTAGATAAACAATCGAAGGTGCTGAATTGTATACAGCTAATATTGTAAAGAGAGAGAATATTAATTTATCACATGCCATACCCTGTTTCCTATGAAATATAACCATTACATATATTTTTATATTACACATGTGTAATATCCTTTTTTTAGCGTTTTCATTGGCTTAGTTTTCGTTTATTGACCAATCGCGTTTTTTTCTGAAATGACGTTGCAACGTCAAATGACGTCACGAAATGTAAACAACATTCGGGATTTATCATTATGTTTGCGTAAATATTTATTTAATTTGCTCATTTTAAAGCATGTGATAAAAAAGATCTGACACTCGTTGTCATATCATACCATATTTTATTAAACTCGCCCAGGAAATTCGTTAGTAAGTTCGCCAAAGGCTCGTTTACTAACAAAATTCCTGAACTCGTTTAATAAAATATGGTATGATATGACAACTCATGCCAGATCCTATATATATTATACAACAGATAGCAATTTGGTAAACACAATTCAACACAGCACAATAAAATAGTGTGTAGACATATTGAATATAATATATATATATATATATATATAATACAAATATTCTTAAATAATTGGAAGGAACAGTGTTGTTGGAAATTAAGCAATTTAGTGGTCGTAATTAATACAATGTATATATATTTTCACAATTCGATTCTTTCTGCATTTTACTTTGTGGTATTTAAAATAAAACCTACCTGTATCGATTGCAATATCGGGCTGATATCCATGTCCGTTAAAAAACACAAGTATCGCACTGATCCCAACGCCTGACTTCATTAGAGCAATCCTGACCTTTGTCTGAATATCTTCAGCGTCATCTTCACCAGGAACAACGCTCTCCATAACGAGCTTATGCAAGTCACTTTTAACAAAATTGGTATGGGGCTCTATACGTCGACCTTATGTTATGATCTTTATCGCTGCATCATCCTGCGTTATAAAAACCTTTTCCGATTTGACTATATAGTGACGAAACGTCTTTGGCATTTGTTTGGGTATCTGAAACACGTCATTCCATGCCCACTGATACCTCTTCCTGTTATCTATCTGTAGCCGCGACGCACTACGAGACGAGATCTTCCAAAACAAAAGAATGCTGACGCAACCGGCATGAATTGTACTGAGATTTGAAATGCGCCAACACTTTATCTTCCTCATTTCTCCAAAAGTGCGTTACTTGGTCAAGAGTAAAATTACCCAACATTCTCATCAGTAACATTTCAACGAGTATACCGTTTGATAGCAAGTCCATGCTTTCAACCTGTATGACATTTAACGCAGATGCATTGCATCGCGAGGCCTCCGTCAACATCTCAACTAAACTTTTACCGTTCCCAGGGACAACGTCAACCAAATGGGATGCCAGGAATGGAACCCGCGAGATGGCCCTGTCGGCCCTTGCTATGAACAGATTGCGATATTCCAGACGTTGTGACTCACTGGCTGTAAGGCATCTTTTCAAATCAAGAAGCGAACTTTGGATTTCAAGACGAGTTTCTTCAATCTTGTTTAGTTGTGAATGAATTAAAAGTTTCTGATACAGCATTTCATTTGTCTAACTTATTTTGGTAGAAAGTTTCTCTATACTCTCTTCAACATCGTTTTCCTTGCCAACGCCGTTAATAATCTCCAAAAAGGACAAAGATAGCTCTGCAATATCAGCAATTAATGCCACCTTTTTTAAAATAAGGCTGTCCACAATTTTAACAGAACACCCAGACATAACACATACTCCAAGCAGAACAACCACGTTCATGATTATTATGTAAAACTGCTTATTTTCCAAACTGAAACATATACATGAACCCACAACATGCGAAGTATAGCATATGAACTGATATATTAACACACAATCGCATATTCGTAGTTTGTTATTAGGACAGAGGATGTGAGTTTTCATGTATTGTGATAATAAGATTACACAAAATCAATGTGCAAGCGGTTTCAATCAGGTAAACTAATATTATAGGTATATCGAAACGCGACCGTGAACGCTTGCTTTAAGTTTTTTATAAGGTCGATAACCGATGTCGATATAATAACTAATTTATATCCTAATGAAAACAGATACACAGATATACATATATACATACAGATTGAAATATGTCACATTGTCGAATATTCTGATGCTACTCAAAATCCAGTGTGTTTTAAATACAAGATTTATGTTTATATATTTTATTTCTTTGATTGCTTATACGTATTTGTATATGACAATCAAGTATAAACTTTAGGTTACAAACACACGCATTTTTATTATTCAAACTCATCTTCATTTGAACACGTCCCGGGTACNCCCCCCCCCATACAAAAATAATATTTTTCTTTGACACATAGTTAAACAACAAATATTTGTTTTATTTTATGTTTGAAAGACTGTCCAACCCTCCCACTCGAGAGTCCCCTCCTACCCCCCAAAAAAGATTGTTTTTTTTTCATTTTTGAAAGATAATGTAATAAAGGACCACAACCCCACAATTTTGCTAAAATTGCCATAACTTCTTTATTTATGATCAGATTTGATTCATACCTTGACAAATAGATGAGCGGTCAGCACCCGCTAGGCGGTGCTCTTGTTTAAATAAGCAACTGTTAAATCAATCTTAAAATGAATAAATAAATGACACAACTTATTAAACAAATTGCAGTTAAAGCGTTCAATAATTCATCTTCCAATAAATTTGTAAATATTGTATTCGTTATTACATGAGAGGATTTCACATATGGTCCCTATCAGCAGTATGCACAAATATGTAAAAACATTAAATTAAAGAATTCCAAACCTCTGATAAAAGAACAAAGGTCGATCCCCTTCTTTACATCAATATTTACTTTTATACACGTACGTTTATCGCTTGTGACGTTTTAGTAGATTGGTGTGAGATTACTTCGGTGTAACTATGTGGAGTAAAAAATTAACAACTACAGATGTTTCTTTAGCAAACTTAAATCCAGTTGTATTTTTTTGAACGTCTAGTTGATATGATTAAACATGAAATGCACAAACTACTAAGCACAAAGAAAAACATGTGTTCCAAATGTACTAAACATATACTGCAAACAATCTTACGTGTTCGCCCTGAATTTTTAATCGAGTGTTATGTTATAAATACGTATATTTTTAAGTTACCATTACAAAATGTTTCCGCTCACACAACATATGAAAATGATTTTGGTTATGATTTTGTATATATTGAGATCAACATTGTTATGTTATTATACGTGTTAAATGCATCCCGATTGAATTTCAGGCAACCGTGGCGCACGTTAAATATGTAAGTAACAATTCATGCAAAATTTGAAAAGAAAACACAATTATACAAACTCTATATTACGTATTATATGAAGTGCATACACTCACCCGAGTTCAGAAAGTCTTGTCAATGTCATAACGATGAAAAAAGACAAGGAATGAGGCTTTTGTCAAAACAATTGTCAGTAACGCGTAGACACGACACATGTACACACAGTTGTATAACTTGATTCAAGAATAGTGAACCTCTTGTTAAAAAGAGGGTCAACCTTGGAACATTGTTGTGGATGTACTTTTAAATCTTTGGAATAACTTCAGTCTAAATATATGCAAACGCTCCAGAAGCGAAGAGAAGAACTTCTATTTCGGCCGGTATGGCCATTAACAATCATATTGTACGTTATTAAAGCTCTGAAATATCGCATATCGTCGTATTTGTTATTTAGAGTTCGTACTGCAGAATACGGTATTTCCACATATGAATTCTAGTAGTGATCTTAAAATTCCACAATTCTAGGCAAGCTTAGATTCCACAATGTCAATCCATCCACCCTTTAAACTGGTGATAAAATCCAGTATAATCTACAAAATAAATCACTTCAACTGTACAAAGAATGCATAAGACAATCTAGGGAATTGAACACCCTCTCCACACATTTCACCTTTAACTTTTGTCAAAACGTGTCGGTTCTCACCACTCTCGTCAGACGGGTCTCCCGAACATCGCTTTACCCAGAAAAATACACATATTTGGATTCAGAATTAATGCCATCCCAAAAGAACTTAGCTTCCTTCTTGATGAAAATGAGACAATTGTTAGAGATGGTAGTCTAGCAAGTGACCCAACTGCTTTGCTCTCTATGATTGACCGGGCATTTAACACTTATGGCGGAGAACACCGAGCGTGTTCTTTCTACGCAAATAATTGTCAAGGTAAGTTAGTAGAAACATAGCTTAAATGCTTTTTTCATGCACTGTTTTATGTTGTTTCTTTGTAAATAATCGTCAATCCATCAACATCAATAACAAAATAAGGTTGTGTTTCTGTATGTTATTTAGACGTTGTTAAGTATATCATGCTACAATTATTGATCTCACATGAGGCTCGCTCATGTTTTGTTAACTGAATATAGTATGCAAGAAATCCTCATTCTTCTCGCAAATTGAAAACAAATAACTATCGTTACCATTTAACCAAATTAGGTACCAAATCATTTTGAATATCAATTAATTTTCCATTAGCATCGTATTACAACTAATCAACGACTATATGTGGTTTTGATGAATTAATATTTAAACTATCGAACTAACGCATTTCCATTTTATTCATAAGCATCATAAATTCAAATAATGCTAATCGGATTTGTCCCACCCTGCTTAGTGAAGCTCTGAATCCAGCCTGCTCTTCCGCCAGCAGTTCCTCTGTCTTACTTTTCAGTCGGTTGATGATGGTGCGTAGCATGTTTTTGCTGTGATTGCTCATGATGCTGATTGTGCTTTCGGTTGCCCTGTTTCGGTCGGGGGATAACAAGAGACTGGTTTCAATCCTTGGGCCAATTCTTCTCTTTCCAGATCTTCTGACACATTGCCGTTATTACTGCAGTTGTTGCCCCCCCCCGTGCTGAAACAACTCGGAAGGGACTCGTCCTGAAGAAGACTAATGTCTGGCTGAAGCGGGAAGTAATAGAGGTCGCTGCAGTATTCGGTCCACCATTTAAGGACTGCGGTACTCTCGCTAAGGAGGTTCCCCTCAGCGTTCGCTATTACACTGGCCTTGGGCTCACATGTCGTCGTTGGGGTCTTGAAGGTTCTGAAACCTTCTTACTGTTGCCTGTAGTCATCTCTTGATTATTACATCATAAAATCGTTGTTAACCGTATTTAGACAACTTTGAAAAAAAACACATCTTATCCACGGGTAAACACAATGCTGACCCGTTTTATGTAACAAATGAATGCTTGGTTCATTCAAACACTTATATTGGATATGATATTTGAATAAAAATATTATTTTGAATGGATTAGTTTGATATGGTTTGCATATTGACAGAAAAGTGGCGTTTTCCAAACTATTGAAAGCTCAGATATTGCGTGCAAACCGACACGAACAGAGTGGTATCTCGGATATGTCAAGGTAAGATATGATTCTATCGTGCCATTACCTTATAATACCCAGTTTTGCGCTCGATTGCAANTCTGCTCCTTCCAGATCTTCTGACACATTGCCGTTATTACTGCAGTTGTTGCCTCCCCCCCCACGTGCTGAAACAACTCTGAAGGGACGTTGTCCACCCCCCGAGATTTTCTATATCGTTCTGAAGAAGACTGATGTCTGGCTGAAGCGGGTAGTTATAGAGGTCGCTGCAGTATTCGGTCCACCATTTCAGGACTGCGGCACTCTCGCAAAGGAGGTTCCCCTCAGCGTTCGCTATTGCACTGGCCTTGGGCTCACATGTCGTCGTTAGGGTCTTGAAGGTTCTGAAACCTTCTAACTGTTGCCTGTAGTCATCTCTTGATTATAACATCAGAAAATCGTTGTTAACTGTATTTAGACAACTTTGAAAACAAAGCATCTAATCCACGGGTAAACACAATGCTGACCCGTTTTATGTAACAAATGAATGCTAGGTTCATTCAAACATTTATATTGGATATGATATTTGAATAAAACCATTATTTTGAATGGATCAGTTTGATATGGTTTACATATTGACAGATAAGTGGCGTTTTTCAAACTATTGAAAGCTCAGATATTGCGTGCAAACCGACACGAACGGGGACACTCAACCGGAGTATCTCGGATATGTCAAGGTCAGATATGATTCTATCGTGTCATTACCTTATAATACCCAGTTTTGCGCTCGATTGCAATATCTTTACGATTTTACAATAAAAAGAGCCACGATATGATCTCCAGAAAATATACAATTACATAAAACATAATGGTCTGAGGGGTTGCTCGAATAAGTACTTCCTTGCGCTATGCGATGCGATCCGTTACGCTACGTTGGTCAAGAATAATGATATCCGTCACGATAGGATACGATAATCGTTGCGATAGTTTTTTTAAGATTTAATCGATGGTATTCACGATGAGGGCTGTAAGTTTACCCAACATAGAACCATAAATATAGCCCGAATTACAATCGCGTTATTTATTCGTATCAGATCGTGACAGAACATGACTTTGTATCGTGTATAAGATTGACTGCGATCACCATAATGTGAACGTATGAATAGTTAAGATTGTTGTGCTTTGTTACTATACACCATTATTTGATACGATGACCCTATTCTACGATTGACCGTAGTTGATAGTTTTTATCGTAGAATCTTTTGAACCGTTAACAATATATCCACGATTAACACGTTTGACACGATTGACCTCAAGATCCAATAACTGACAAGATAACCGCGATAAATTCACGATTAAAACCACGTGTCGTGGCGCGATATCGGCATAGTGGAAACGTAGAATCAGTTAATTGACTGCGATAGCACGAAACACTGCGATTTATATTAATCGGGATCATACAGTCGCAATTCATAGTAAAACAAAGTGTGACAATTGCTCTCTATTAGTACTACTACATGGAAGGGATATCTGTCGATCATATGTAAATCAACGCTAGATGTGGTCTCGTAAAATAGATTTATCAAAATACAAAATGATCTGTTTTTCTGGGACAATATATTCAACACATGCTCATGTACCATTTAAGTGTTCGTGTGTCATATGAATAGATATTGTTGCGCGTGATTTATGTTACCAGACCACATATAGCGTTGAAATTTTGATTGCACTGATTTTTAATGGGTAAACTTTATTTTAGGAAATATTTTACGAACTATTCGTTGATTTTGAATGTTAATGGAGCTTTAAATCCCGAACACCATACATAACGATACCTGCAATTGACAAATGTTGGTCATATCACAACCAAACGCACACTATTTTATCACAACGAATGAATAGTGGTCGCATATAATAAGAGAAAGACATATATAATATTTAATGTGTTTTGACATCTTATTTGTATTTGAAATGGCTGTTTATAACTAGTTCCACAAACACGGATTTTTATTAAGCCGTTTCCATGCCTTTCCGCACACACGCAACGCAATCCTTTAAATTATTAACACGATATGGCAGATATCAGCTACCGTAATTACACGTCTTGATTACACTTCGAACATGGCAATGTTAAACGGATCATATTGCATTTTCAAGGTGAACTGAACGTTAATCTCATTTCTTTTCAAAGCTTTATCGGGAGTGGATGTGTGAACGATACAAATGCGGCACTTTGGTAAGTAGTTTTACTATATTTTCGCCGTTTATAGATTGAAACAAATAGACAAAAAGCTTGTACGTTCACATTAAAATATATTAAATAAAAGGTTATTCTCCATTTTATTTATAAACACTTGATACCATCTTGGTAATAATGAAACATGATTCAATAATAAATAATTGCTAAGTTCAGGTGCAAACTATGTTACATGGAAATGAAATAATATGGCGCAAATAAATACATTTTACACAGTTATGCTGTGTAGTACACAATAAACAATCAATAAGTAAATACTGACCATTATGATCATATGTTAGCTTATGTTACTTAACTCGTGTTTGCAATACTGTTTCACTACATGATTTTATTTAATGAATGTAATAAATGTGATCACTCTGCTCTGACTTAGGATGGAACTAATAACTTATATGTACCTTTCTAATGCGTCTGTCAAAGAGGAAAAAATTGCTTAAAAACGTTCAAGAATTACATTGTTTTTCGTTTACAATCATCATGGTCATGATTGTATGGCTGTGTTCAATATACAATCCTCTTGATTGTATGTCTGTACTTCATAATAAATCATGATTGCATGGCTTTATTTCATATTCACAAATCTTGATTGCATGTCTGTACTTCATAATAAATCATAATGATCGCATGATAACTTGGCTGTATTTTATTTACAATCATCATTATTGCAAGAATGTATTTCATAAACAATCATCACAAATGCATTATTGTGTATCATATACAATAACCATGATTGCAAGTCTGTATGTCCAAATAACAATCATCATAGCTGTATGGAATAGATTCCATTTATAGTCAAACAATTCATTGCATTGCCCCATCACACATAGTAAAACTTAAATCACATCAATAAGAGTAGACTATTTAAGCATATTGTGGATATGGTCTACTAGTTCGGCTAACTTTTATTTTGACGTTTTATTGGGATAAAATGTGCTTCAATACAACGACCGATCAGATTTCGTGTCATTGTGTGAATTCAAAAAAAGCAACGAGGCGTTACCAAACCCGTAATACGGGTATAATGAGCTAAGATAATCCTATTTCATTTTTTGTTTGAATTGGAATACACATTAGTCTTACGTCAGCTATTCTATTGTTGAATGCATATCGACAGTTTACAATACAGGTTATTACATTTTAAAAAATATTTTTAATGTATCACGCGATACCTAGTACGACATTTAAATAAAATTATATATGAGCCTCGCTCTGTAAAAAGGGGGTTTAATGCATATGCGTAAAGTGTCGCCCCAGATTAGCCTGTGCTTACCGCACAGGCTTATCAGGGACGAGAATTTCCGCTTAATTTGGATTTTTGCTAAGAACATAATTTCTTTAAATAAAATCATAAAACAGAAAGTGTCGTCCCTGATTAGCCTATATATATATTGAGAGGTTCTAACAAGATTTATTATTTCATCACTAAAATATCAATTTTAAGTGACCAACTTTTGATACTTCAAGATACCACACAAATCACATTACAAAAAAACAAACATAAGTTAATAGCACAGGGGTCATCGCCATGCAAAAGCATTACATTCTTGGTTTAAACCGGTGTTTAGGGCGCAGAACTTCACACGTAGATCATATCTTTTCACTTTAAAATCACATTTACATAGGTTACACTTAAAACATATGAAAAAGACAAACACTCCGAAAATAAATAAATCTGAGTCATCGTCTTGAAACGGTCAAAACAAAAACACATTGGTTTCCGTCAGTTAAACATCATTGGATACCAACATGAGTGTCATATGGGTGGAATGTGGGTTCTATATGGGTCTTATGTCCACATTGAGTCACAGTTTGAAACAAGTTCGACATGAAAAATCGTGTCCCGGTCCGTTGAAGAGAGGCGATCTCTCAGGGTGCGAAGTTGCCCTTGAATTACAATATTGAAACTATATATATTTAAAGGATTGTCGTGCTTGGAAAAGCATGGCTTCTGGGGAATTTGCACTTTCCTTTAAGGGGTTTTGCGGCAGTTTATTTAACCGAGTATATATTTATTGCAACACCGATGATATTATCACAACACAATAGTTTTGTTATCAGAATCATCACAAATTATTGACCGAGTAGGTTCATAATAGGTACTCAGTGGTTCGGCCCCAGGTGCAGTTAACTTTTTTTCATTCTGTTTTTCTTTCTTTTATTTCACTCTTGTTTTTTTTTCCTGGAGCTCTTTAGTCCTGTTGTTTACATTAATCAATTTAAAGCATTTAATCACAAACTTCAAAACATGCCGAAATATGTCAACAAGTCCCTGTTATTGATGATTAAGGTCGAGTTTGATATTGTATGGTCTTATGTTTGTGATTAAATATTGTATTAGTGTTGTGTTTTTTAGTAAGCCGTTGTGATCCCAATTAAGATTGTAAACAATATATAATGTTTATGCATATCTCTAACAGTCTATGTACCGGTACTTGGGTTTCGCCTTATTGCTGTATTGTAGGAAATTCGACATAGACGGTAGGGATAGTTAAACAAAAAAATCTCTGTTCAAAGTGCGGTGACCCCCTTTTTTATTTTTGTTTTATGATAACAATATGTAGATGAACATATTTGAGCAGTTTCGAAAAAAAATTATTAGATGGAACTTTTTAAAATTCCATTTTTGTGGTTAAAATAGTAAAAAAAATACGTTTTTTGGG
>VMBQ01001626.1:92761-135266 GCA_007657795.1 Dreissena rostriformis | reverse complement strand
ATTGGTGAGATGTTTTTAGAGTTCATTATTGACGAAACGTATTCCTGGCTGTTTTAAGGACATATCACTTTCTGAAATGGTCAGAAGTGGGTGGGGAAATGTTAAACAATAATTCTTTATATAAGCATTCTATATATAGTTTGGAACAATATTCACAACTAAAATAACATATAATTCAGTGATACATGAACCAGTTCTAATGAAATCTTTCAAAAAGAGTAAATAATCACATTTTTTCACCTTATAAACCACTTTCTTCATTTGCGTTCAAAGTCCTTATTTTCTTACTTTCTTCATAAATCCACTGATACTAGCTGGAACATACACCACTGTAGAACAAAGTGTTAGAGTATTATTAAATATAACACACTAGAAACACTGGAAAAAGCATCCTTTTTTGTAAGAAAAAATGTAAACAACTGGAGTCAAAAAATAGTACACCTGAACAAGTATGGTGGGCCAGAAATGATAATTTACACAAAAAATATGAAAGATTTAGAAATATTGAAAACATTTTAATAAAATCCCTTTAATTTTATAGTTTATATTATTGATATAGTAATAATGATATATAAATGTGTTTGTTAAAGTGATGTTTTACACATTTTCAAAAAGTTAAAATCAAATTTATATTTGTCATTTCTGGTCAACCATACTTTTTCCTACTATTTTTTTGACTCCAGTTGTTTACATTTTTTCTTACAAAAAAGGATGCTTTTTCCAGTGTTTCTAGTGTGTTATATTTAATAATACTCTAACACTTTGTTCTACAGTGGTGTATGTTCCAGCTAGTATCAGTGGATTTATGAAGAAAGTAAGAAAATAAGGACTTTGAACGCAAATGAAGAAAGTGGTTTATAAGGTGAAAAAATGTGATTATTTACTCTTTTTGAAAGATTTCATTAGAACTGGTTCATGTATCACTGAATTATATGTTATTTTAGTTGTGAATATTGTTCCAAACTATATATAGAATGCTTATATAAAGAATTATTGTTTAACATTTCCCCACCCACTTCTGACCATTTCAGAAAGTGATATGTCCTTAAAACAGCCAGGAATACGTTTCGTCAATAATGAACTCTAAAAACATCTCACCAATCGCAATAAATTTTGGTCAACCGAACTTTGGACAACCGCATTTTTGTATGTCCACACCCCAAACTCCTGCCGGCCAACAGAACATGACACCAAATTGGACATTGAGCATAATGGAAGACGTAAAAGCTATCAAAACCTCATCACTCCAAATCGAAATAACATTAAGCACTGTGAATTTAAAGATCACCGAAATGGAAAACAAACTCGGAAATTTAGACCAAAGAGTGTCAACTATTGAAAACTCTTGCAGCTTCATACGCAATGAATTTAACGCACAAAAACACCAGCTCGCACAAACACAGGCACACGTAAAAACATTCGAATCTAAATATGCGACTATGAAAAAACATATTGAAGAATTTGATTCCAAAGAGGAGTTGATAAACGAGAAGTTAGTCGACCTTGAAAGTCATTCAATAAGGGAAATCTAATGTTCTACGGAATCGCCGAAACAAATGACACAGTCAATGAAAACTGCAAAACATTAGTTAAAACACCCATCCAAGACGTCCTGAAAATTGATACAAAAACCATGGTATTCGATAGGGTACACAGAATTGGCCTAAAAGGAAATAGAGGAACGAGAACTATCGTCGCCAAGTTCCATAGATACAACGACAGAGGGACAGTGCGTCAAAAATCGCGTGAAACAGAAATCAACGCGGAAATGACGAAGCGTAACATTGGAGTCGGCGACCAATGGCTACATCAAATCAGAGAGGCCAGAAAACTCTGTATCCCCTCGCCAAGGAAGCGGAATCCAGAAGGGAAAAAAACACGGATGGTAGGCAACAAGCTCTACATCAACAATGAATTACGTCATAAGTACGTCAACGGAAACGTCATCAACATTAGACAATAGGGACATCATGAGAAGGACATCAGCTTCCTGTCGTGGAACGTTTACGGACTTGCTCGGAAAATAAATGACCCAGATTTCCTAAGTGTAATAACATTATGACACTATATTTTTATCATAGACTTGGCTTTCCCCTAACACGTGTGTCAATCTGGACATCAATGGGTTTAAAAGTGAACATATGCTAGGAAATAAAAGTGCAAACGCCACAAAAGGACGATACAGTGGAGGCATTTCATTATATTATAAACATGACTTACAAAACAAAATTAAAATAGTAGATAAAAATAAATTACTAATTAAGTATATTTTGGATAAAATGTTGTAAAACTATGTTTAACTTTGATCAGGATGTGTATTTATGTCATGCATACATCCAACCAAAAACCTCAAATCTCAATCGCAGCGATATTGATTATTTTGAAATCATAGAATCCGATATAGAACGATATAAAATCCACGGAAAGATATTAATTACGGGCGATTTAAATAGCAGAACCTCGAGTGAGAACGATGTTTTAGATTTTGATCGATATATCGATGATGACGTGACATTACAAAACAATGTTTACATCCCGCCGCGAGTAAGTAAAGATCAAGTGCTTGATGCGCACGGTAAACGCCTCATCGAGTTTTGTCAATCAAGTTCACTTATAATTGGTAACGGTCGATTGCATAATGACCGCGACATCGGAGAATTTACATTTCATTCATACAGTGGGAGTAGCGTTGTAGATTACCTTTTATTAAAGTAACAATAAAGGTGACAAATCCAATTATAATGCATATAAACTGGTATAATTTTTACCGGATTTCAGTTACTCTTGCATAAAAAATGATAAAAACACAGATTAGGTGCAACGTTGTCAAGAATTATGGAAGATTTGCTCGTTTAATAATTCAAGCGATAGGCATCATACAATCCATTCCATTGAGCAAAACTGACAGCGTTGGTTTCCATATATCAACAAAGAAGGATAACTGACCTATAAAAGTTTGCAATGAATAAAATTATTAGCCACGGTAATCTTGTTTATTGGTTCTGTTGGTTTATTTTGATGGAACATAAGTGACTCTTTATAGAACTGTACATATTCTATATAGGTCTGTCTGTAAACAAAACCAGCTTTGGCATTACAAAGATCAGATTTACAAACATTGTCAAAGAGTAGTAAAAAATTAGAACTTGTATGCAATTTACATGTTGAAAAAATATGAAAGTCCCCATGCAAAATTAGTCTGTATTTCGATCGGTGTCTGCAAATAAATGTTTAACTAGTTAATAAAAGCTTACGACCAGTAATTAAATCAAAGTTGTGTTACTGGTTTTCTTTTGTACGTTTCTGTTGTAGTTTGTACCGATGGCCTCTTTTACAAATGTCATTGTGTAAGTTAATTCATTGGTCTATACCAAAGCAATTTACTGGCAAACCTTTTCAAAACGGAATTATAGTTCACATAGATTTATAGCTCAAGTTGGTGTGTTGCTTTGTTTTGCAGTGAATACATTAACTTATACACTCCCCCTTACTACATACACACCACATGTGTTTCGCTGAACACTATCAATTATAGAAACACAAGTTTGTATCACATCAATTGTACAAAATTAATTGTTTGAAAAAAATCGTAACAATTGCGACAAATTTATCGCCAAACTTTGTATAAACAATTTTTAGCAATCATAATGAATCGTTAAACGATTTGCAGTAAGTTGTATAGTATTATATTGCGCACCGTCTCTTGAAATCTATATACTAAATTATATTAAGATACAACCTTTCATGATGTGTGTTTCAACTTTATACTAAAAATAAATATTACTAAAAAACAATTATTGCATAAGCTGCCCATACACCCTGCGTGGCGCATTTTATTAACGCCAAGTTAGATTAGTATTTGAACGCAATTACTGATGTCCAAAAGTAACCAACAATTATTTATATACATTTTTAGAAATGTTGTTAGTCTTCGTTCACCAACTTCAGATAAAATGCAATTAAATTGGCTTTCCAAGTTCCCGCTGAATAATTATCGAAAGAAATCTATGTAGGTTAAAGTCAGTTTTAGTCAGATACGTCATAAAAAGACAATAGACTGGAACATTCAAAATTAAGAAACAAAACAAATAGTTGTTTACAAATAAGTAATAAATATGAGGTGCTTTCCATTTTAAAAAATACGAGTCATCAATAATGGCTCGTTGCTGCACATATTCTCTAAAAAATAAAACAGGTATAGCTCCACTTAAAAGTGTACAATTTCAGAACAAGGCTATTGTTAGCAACTTCATTTGTGGACTAGCTATCTATTACAAATATACCGTATAAAGACATTCAAACACATGTCTTGGTAAAAGAATGTTAGGGGTGTTCAGTCGAGCGTGAATAGTTTGGCATACGCTATATTGTAGCGTTAAATAGAATTAATGTTTTTATTTTGTTTATAATTTGCAGAGAACTGATAATAAACTATTTGATAAAGGTATTGTTAAACAAATCTTGTGACCCTCACAGAGGCATATTGGTCCAATTTGGTTGTCCAATTTTCAAGACTCGATTGACTGCAGCGAAAACACTTAACGTGTTCATGCATTTATTTTTAATCTGATATTTGATATATGATCGTGTGCTTTACAAAGCACATTATTTATTATATTTACATAACACATTTTAAATGATCTCCTTACCTGCATTGCATCTCTCTTGAACTCATCTTTAGATGAAAAGGCATACCCCGAATAAGCCGTACCAAAATCAATGGCAGCCACAAGTAGATAGTGGCTTTTGAGTGTCGACATTCTTTATGTTTTCTTCATACCAATGGAATCATATTTGCTTAATGTTCTGAGTGTTTGTAAATCGAAAGAAGAAGTAAATTTATGAAAGAACAGGTTGAATGTTTGGAAATCGAAAGAGGAAGTTTAAATAGAAAAAAGTTGTTATGTTGATATTGATTTTGGCAATGTGCCATCACTAGCCCATATGGCCTTCAAAGACACAGAAATGTCCACAGCGTTCCATATCCATATACTGAGGTATTCGGTAAATATTTGTGGAGGCGACCGGTAGGACACGGAGGTGGGAGGCACTCTCTAGAAAGTAGATAAACAACATCATTTAAATTGATAATACCTTGTGATGTTAACGATGTTTAATCACAGGCAGAACTCTAGATGTGTGTTTTACAATATACTATTATAGTAACTTATGATAATAGTATATATTAAAATACGATACTTCTCCCTTTGTTTCATACTAATAGGAATTTGGTATTGGATTGTGTTCTGCCTCGACAAGTCAACAGTGTTACATAACGGTTAATGTTATGTTATCTTTTTTATTGCTTAATATATTCGATGATGCGTTCATACATGTACAATTTAGCGAGTTTTTGCTGGAAAGTAGTATGTAATGCCTGTCCCGTCTGATTTTACTTTACATTTAAGAACAATTGAAACAAAAATGCGGTCTTGAAGAGTGTATTGTTTGGTCCCGGCATTTAATTTCATATCTAAAACAAATCGCCACACATGTCGTCATACGATACTGTTGAACTCTGACTGGGTTTGTTTTGTTCTTGTGCATATTTTGACGTTGCATTGTTGAACTGTGGTTGGGTTTGAAGTTTTTGTGTGCATTTGATAAAAATGTTGCACAGTGATAGAATGTGTCGATTGCGAGAAGTTTTGTCTGTCTAAACAGGTGTCAAATTGAATTCTGTTTGAGTGAAATTCCTTGCAATAAATACAGCACGTTCGTTTAAGTCGTGAACTATAATGATTGATGCATATGACCTTCTACTCGCATCTCGGCCATGAGAGTCAAACAGAAGAAAGGAATGTTTATTTCTTAACACTGAAACTGCACTAGCCCCTATTTTTAGAAGAAAGTCATAATGGATTGAAAAGCCGCGCTGAAATGCTTCTGCGATTATCATTCTCATTCTTCCATCGTTCGTTGGAATATGGCCCACGGACTGGGAATAAACGCCATAAACCATATAAATGAAATATACCACATTAAAGCGGGACTGTACGATTTTGAGATGTGTTAAATTGTAATATATTGATAATTATATGTTACAATAACACAAATTAGGCAAGATGTTTTTTACATTGAAGACGAATTTAATAAAATGCAGCAAAAACAAATTAGCGCCCCGAGCCGATTGTGACGAAGATATTTCGTACATTTTATCCTACAATAACCGAAGCATTCGTCTTTTTATTAGCATCGGAGAGTTACGGATAATTCCGGTATTAATCGTGATTTCCCGAACTACACAAAGAACTTTCTATACATGAGCCTATATACACTCTTTGTTGGTTTTGTGTCGTATTTTTTAGCGTTATCCGTCTTATCTGGTTTTTTCGTCTGCTAGATTTACGCTTGATTAAATCCATGGGCTGCGCCATTTTGAAACAAATCAACTACTCTGCGCACTCGTCAACAGTCGGCTTGATCCGTAAAACTAAATTTAGATTCACATCGTACATGCATGATATACATGCTGGCTTATTTGGCTTCCAGCCATTTAAGCTTTCAGATTTAAATATCTGGCTTATTTCGCATTTTTCGACACATGTTTTTCTTAACTTTTATTTTAATTTATATTGAAATATATGTATACTAATTTTTAACACATTTAAAAAAAAATCATCAATATTTGACAAAATCGTACAGTCCCGCTTTAACAACTTCACTATCTAAATCAAATGTACGTGGTTATTCCCAATGTCATAAATATCGAACTCTTTGGTCCAAAGATGACGCGATAATATGCTCTTAAGACTTGTGTTCATAATCAAGAATCAGGTAAACGTCGTCCGCTGCCAGTCGTTCGGATGTTTGAACCTAATTGCAGCCAATACACAGAATGGTAGCAAGAGCTATTGCTGTGCATTGAAAAACGACAAAGCCAGCTACACGTTCTTGGAAATGAGACAGGCGACGCCAAGATTGCCTTAGGCCCAATGAAAGGAAATGACGAAAACAGAACAACAGAATACAAAGCCGGATCGGTCGGGGCCCGGAATAACAATTTCACCGCCAGTCTCCAGCGACAAGTTAGCTATTGGAGCTAATCGATCAAGTTGGAAACAACTGGAACAACCATCGGAACATGGAACGTTAGAACACTCCAGGTTCATGAACTAACGCAAGAGCTGAAGTGCTACCGCTGGGACATCATCGTACTAGACGAGATTCGGTGGTAAGGATTCGAAAAAACATAAACTGTCGAACGCGTAAGATATGGTTCAGCGTTGAGGATTCTATATATCGCCACGGGGTTGCTTTAAATTGTAAGGAAAGGGGTAGTCAACAGCGTCATCAGGTACACCCCAGTCTCCAGCAGACTTATTTCAATCCGAATATCAGCGAAACATCACAACATCACAATCATCCTAGTCTACGCACCAACAGCTGACTACAAAGACGAGGATATTTAATGTTCTATGAAGAATTAGAGCGCATCATAAGCAAGGTCCCCAAGAAAGAAATCCTTATTGTCAAAGGCGACTGGAACGCCAAGGTTGGACCAGACGCATACCAAAACTGGGCAGGGACAGTAGGTATATTTGGCTTAGGAGGGACCAACGACAGAGGTTTGAGACCTCTTGAGTTCGCCAGAGGCGAGCCACTCACCATGGCCAACACGCTGCACCCACACAAACCGTCCAGAACAGCGACCTGGCATGCTTCGAACGGGCAATTACACAATCAGATCGATTTCATACCGGTGCCGCAATGGTTCAAGTTCATCATCAACAGGGCAAACACAAGAACGTTTCCTGGCGCAGACATCGGTAGTGACCATGACTTAGTGCTCACCACCATCAAGCTGAAGTTGAAAAGCAAGCGCATCACGAAGAACTCTCGCGTAAGATTTGAATTTGAGAAATTGTAAGATCCAGTGATAGCAGAGCTATTTCAAGCACAGATTGGTGGCAGTCAAGTTTGCAGCCATTAACAACTAAGACAATGACATCGACACCATAACCTACAACATCAAGGATGGCCTACGAATGAAGAACAAGCCATGGATGACGACCGAAATCATGGACCTATGTGACAAAAGAAAGATAGCTGAGGCATGATGAGTACACCAGCGAGGACTCTAGGGTAAATTACAGAAAGCGAACAGGGAGGTAAGGAAAAAGATGGAAGAGGCCAAAGAGATATGAATTGATGAACAATGTACCATCATCGACAAAGATATGACCGCATATAGCAATAAGAAGACCTACAGCACCCTCAAGACCCTCAGGAAGACCAGTCAGCCCAATGCCAGTGTTATATCAGACGCTGGCTTTTTACTAACCTTTTCAAAATTAACGAAGGGCTGGTAAAAGTCAATCAAAAACTCCACGGAAACACTAGCAGCTCAGTACTTCTCAACGGATATCAGGGGTGACTTCTTCAGAACATCAGTGGGCGTCCGTCAGGGTTGTCTGCTCTCTCCCGTCCTGTTCATCCGTTTCCTTGAGAATATAATGTAGGATACTCTCCATGACAATCACACCTCTATCTCCATCGGTGAAAGACCCATCTCCAACTTGAGATTCGCTGGTGACATTGACCTCATGGGTGGCACCAGAAGTGAACTTCAAGATCTCACCAACACACTCTATGAGCGAGCAGGAGCATATGTGATGGAACTCAGACGGAGAAGTCGAAGATCATGGTAAACAGCACGACCAACACCAGTGCAGACATCATCATGAACGGCGACAAGCAATAAGAAGTGACCAGCTTCAAGTATTTGGGCGCAACCATGTCCAAGGATGGTACCAGGACCACTGACGTCCGAATAAGAGTTGCCATGGCGACCGCAGCGATTGCCAGACTGAGCAGGTTGTGGACAAGCAGTTCCATCAGCTGCCCCACCAAGTACAGGCTCTACAAGTCCCTCGTAGACTCCATCTTACTCTACGGCTGCGAGACCTGGACGCTTCATGTGGACACATAACGCAGGATACAGGCATTTGAACATGTCTCCGAAGTCTGCTCCGAATCTCCTACACGGAGCACAAGACCAACGAGCACGTCCGGAACATGACTGCAACACTTTTTGGTCCACAAGAGCCCCTACTGGCGACCATCACACGACGAAAGCTGGATTAGTCTGGACAAGTCGCCAGGCACGACTCTCTGTGCAAGACTGTTCATCAGGGCACGCTAGATGGAGGTCGAATCGTGGCCATCAGAGGAAAAGCTGGATGGACAATGCAAAAGAGTGGACATCCCTTCCCATGGATGAATTACTCCTAGCAACACACAACAGACCTGACTGGAGGAGGATTTCTGTATCGTCGCCCCTCATTTCTCACCAACGACGAAACCGGTAAAGGGATTGATGATGATTATTAATCATACTCAACTAAAAGATGATTATCTCAATATTATTAATGAATTTAAACAGACAGTTTCAATACATTTTTTTTTAAACATCTCCTGTTACTTTAGCATACATGTGTGTTTTTTAACAAAATATACACAACGGCGTATAATTGTCCAGTTAGCAAAATTAGCTTACAATTGTAGCGGCAGAAATAGCCTGCATTTAACTGCATCCCTTACCCACGTTCATCGGGAAATGGCTCGGAACCATTACAATGTCCAGTTGTCGGAAAAGGTCACAATATACTAAAAGATTTCCTACACAAATTCAANCAGTAATTTATATTCATTCACCAATATATGTAGAAATGTATCCAAGAAAATGAGCTTTCTTTGATTTATAGCGTGACATAAATATGTTACGACTCTGGTTGACTTTCGATACGGAGTTGGCTTCAGCGTACAGGTCTGTCAAGACTATATAAACTGTACGCTGAAGTTTCTTTAGCTAAAAGTAATTCGAATATCAAAACAATTTTACATCGTGCATGTTGTTTAATGCTTCACAAGTCAGTCATTATTCTGTTATGAATGTTGTACTCAATTTCGAAGGACGAATGTAGGATTTTAGCCAATAATTTAAACTCTAGGAGGATAAAGAGACTAAACTAGAAAACAGCACACCGTAAACGTTTATACAATTCGGATATATGATTTCGGACATAAAACGTTAGTTAGTTTCAGACTCACATGTGAGTAGCGTACACTACTAAACACTATCATTATCTGTAGTTGTATTGTTAAAGAAATTTTTCATTGAATTTGAGGTAGATCTCATTTATAACCCGTAGATTTTTTGTTTAAACCACAGGGACCTTTAGTATTCTATTCGATGGTGATGAAAGGAATTTTATCTGCAACCGAATGTATGGCCCTAAAGCATTTTTTGTGAATATTGTGGGGCAACCAATCCTGTTACTCTATACCTGTTTTAAAACATTCTTCTGTAGATTTGACAAATTTTACAAACATGGATTGAGTTCCGCAAGTTTGCAACTAGTAGCGTTGTACTTGGCACTTGTTGCAATAATTATATTTTGAGGTATTTTTTCTTTGAAAATAGTTTTTGTCTTGAAAGTTGAATTATAACTCAAGACTGTTACAAAATGGGAAAGGTGATTGTATATTACTGCACATACAAACAAACACAAATTCTTTAGGTATCAAACATTAAGAATTTAAAGTTTGTATGTATAGTCCATTCATTTGTGTTTCAGGAAGTGAATTTAGATGGAGAACTACGAGAAAGGGGAGGTAAAAGAGGTTGAAGAGCCAGGAATTTTCTCCCTTGGAAAGAATGATGTCACCATGAGGGTTTCACCTGGAACCAAGATCAGAAATGTTATGGGCTTCGCAATGAAAAAAATAAAGGTAAATTTTTGTATTCAGGTTTTGTTTTAAATCTACCAATCTCATTAAGAATAAGATCAATGCGATCAAGGTCGCTGTGGGGTAGAAGATATGATGTCCGCCTAGCGATCAGGAGGTCACGGGTTTGATCCTCACAGTAGGAGTGTTCTTTAGATCTCCCCCAAAGACACCAAGTACTGGTTATAGTCCCAGGAAACGGACTCGAGAGTGTTTCAAATAAGCCCTAGGCTTTTGATGCAATCGAGCTTAAATGAATAAATGCCTAACCTTTCCTTCAGGCAGTTAGCGATTCCGAAAAGTAGAATTTCTGTCAGACTGGAGATTATTTGAATGACATAAATTAACCTACTTACTAAAAAAAAAAATTAAACAAGGCCCATATACTATTGCTCCGTATAGGAGCCTGATGTGAAGCAGCTCGTCTGGGCCGCCAGTGCGGACTGCACAGGCTAATCTGGGGCGACACTCTACGCACATGCATTAAGTCCTGTTTTCCCACAGCAAGGCTCATATACTTTCGCCTACTGTTTCTCCATATAGGAGCCGGATGTAAAGCAGCTATGCTGGGCGGGCAGTGGCAAGGCCATCACAAAGACTGTCTCCTGTGCTGAGATCATGAAACGCAAAATTAAGGTTGGTCTCAGGTTCCATTCAAGTTAGTATTACGGTAACGCTTAGATAGATTTCCCGTGAATTGTGTAATCAACACAAAATGGAGGTTTGGTTTTGGTTCCATACAATTCTCATAAATATGTGGATTTAACCCTTTGCATGCTGGGAAATTTGTCGTCTGCTAAAATGTTGTCTGCTGAATTTCTAAAATTTGCATTTTCTTCGATTTTTTTCAAAGAATACTATCAGAATAGCAAACAGTTTGGATCCTGATGAGACGCCACGTTCTGTGGCGTCTCATCTGGATCCAAACTGTTTGCAAAAACCTTCAAAATCCGGTTCCAGCACTCAAAGGGTTAAACAGAGTTGTGATTACATGTGATGTATATACTATACATGTTATAAAAGCAATTTGAATGTCTGTTTTTGCATCCATACATGTATTATGCAGCGAATTAATTTGCCCAATTGGGAAAAGTACCGGTAATGCGCCAATTGAAAAAATTAGCGGAACGCCCCTGAAATTGTGAAAATTCAAATTAAATCTTCAGATTGGGAATTATGGGTCTTTTAAATTGCTTGGTTCTTAATTGCTCAAACCCATTTAATAATACATGCCTTTTTTTCAAATGGCCTCACCAATTTTCATGACGATTGGACTACTTCTTAAGTGTTAACAAGGTTTCAGTATAGCCATATAAGGAAAATGTATTGTCCTCGGGAAATATCTTAGGATTGGTTGAACTGGTGTGGCATCGAAGAAAAACAACTCATGGTGTGTGATTGAAATAGTTCATTATTTTGTATTTAAAATGCCATGAAATAACTTATACCAGTACACTGTATACAACATAAAAATAATGTAAATGCAATCAAAACACAAGATTTTCTATTAATGCCAAAATGGGTTGACAAAAAACATCATGGTTTTTAAGACGATAGAGATATAATCAGCATAAAACAAGGATTTTTTTGTGGTCTCACATATACAATTCATTAATTATTATAATTATAAAGAATATTGCAATGTGCCACAAAAATATAAAAAAGAGCATTATGTTTCTTGTAAAATCTATGTTACCAGACCAATGAAATTTTGGCTATTGCTATAAGGTACACTGATTTTTTATGGGTTAACTTTATTGAATGAAATATTTTACGAAATATTTGTTGATTTTTTAGTATTAATGGGGCTTTAAGGTTTTAGTGGGTTTTTTTTGTCCTGCTGTTCATATTATGTGAATCAAGTTTTAAGCAGATTACTGATTATATACAAAATGTATTAAGCAACAAACTGAACTCTTTATTTTTGCCACGTAAACAAGTTTTTATGCCCCCGGTAGGGTGGCATATAGTGATCGCACTGTCCGTCTGTCCGTCCGCCTGTCCGTCTAAAATTCCGTCACACTTTGCGTTTAAGTTTTGCGTTTAGGTTTCGAAATATATGGAAAAAGGGGGCATATGTCATTCTATGGTGACAAGCCTTGTTATTTATGATTGTTGGAGAAAAACACAGATTTTTGTTTTAGGCTTCCCATATAGTCTATTATTGATTGAGCAGATTTATTGTTTTGCATAATGCATTTTCAAAGTGTAAGTTAAAACAGGATAGCCAAACACAATCAATGGATTGATATTTCATTGGATTAAATGCTTTTATAAATGAACAATATTCCCTTTTACTGGGCAATTTTTATATCAGCCCATTTAGCATGATTATGCATTCAAAAGATTTAAAATACTCCATTTGTACACAACATTTCACGGTACATTTCTGGTTTCCTGTAGGGGCTTCACCAGATAACCAGGATTCGATATCGACGAATTGAGGAATACTGGGAACCAAAAGTGGAGGGTTTGGACAGGTAAGTTGTGTTGTTCTTAGGTAATCATGTACAATGGATTGGACAAGTAAGTTGTGTTGTACTTAGGTTATCATGTACCATGGATTGGACAAGTAAGTTGTGTTGTACTTAGGTACTCATGTACCATGGATTGGACAAGTAAGTTGTGTTGTACTTAGGTAATCATGTACCATGGATTGGACAAGTAAGTAGTGTTGTACTCAGGTAATCATGTACCATGGATTGGACAAGTAAGTAGTGTTGTACTTAGGTAATCATGTACCATGGATTGGACAAGTAAGTAGTGTTGTACTTAGGTAATCATGTACCATGGAATGGACAAGTTAGTCGTGTTGTACTCAGGTAATCATGTACCTTGGATTGGACAAGTAAGTTGTGTTGTACTTAGGTAATCATGTACCATGGAATGGACAAGTTAGTCGTGTTGTACTCAGGTAATCATGTACCATGGATTGAACAAGTGAGTAGTGTTGTACTTAGGTAATCATGTACCATGGATTGGACAAGTAAGTTGTGTTGTACTCAGGTAATCATGTACCATGGATTGGACAAGTTAGTCGTGTTGTACTCAGGTAATCATGTACCATGGATTGGACAAGTAAGTAGTGTTGTACTTAGGTAATCATGTACCATGGAATGGACAAGTTAGTCGTGTTGTACTCAGGTAATCATGTACCATGGATTGGACAAGTAAGTAGTGTTGTACTTAGGTAATCATGTACCATGGAATGGACAAGTTAGTCGTGTTGTACTCAGGTAATCATGTACCTTGGATTGGACAAGTAAGTTGTGTTGTACTTAGGTAATCATGTACCATGGAATGGACAAGTTAGTCGTGTTGTACTCAGGTAATCATGTACCATGGATTGAACAAGTGAGTAGTGTTGTACTTAGGTAATCATGTACCATGGATTGGACAAGTAAGTTGTGTTGTACTCAGGTAATCATGTACCATGGATTGGACAAGTTAGTCGTGTTGTACTCAGGTAATCATGTACCATGGATTGGACAAGTAAGTTGTGTTGTACTTAGGTAATCATGTACCATGGATTGGACAAGTAATTTGTGTTGTACTCAGGTAATCATGTACCATGGATTGGACAAGTAAGTAGTGTTGTACTTAGGTAATCATGTACCATGGATTGGACAAGTAAGTAGTGTTGTACTCAGGTAATCATGTACCATGGATTGGACAAGTAAGCATGGCAAAACATGATGATCAAAACTATCATAGTTTTCATTGTGCATGGGACAGTTTTCCAACACAAATGTTAATTTAAGGTCATAAACTTAATGAACGTTTTTTGTATGTATAATCTTACATACAATGGACTCCCAATTGTTCAAAAACACAGGGACTGAGACAAAAACCTTTGAGCCTTCAGACTTCGAGATGAACGTTTCCTATTTGTTGACTCGGAAACAAATTTGAATTCCTGTTGATGAGTATTCTTATTGCTTCCAGGATGTACATGTTCTAGTAATTTTAAATGAGTCAAAAACATGTATTCATTTTTATGTTGGTATGCCTCCAATATCTTCTGATGTGGAAGGCAAACAGCGATGTGCATTTCTGTTCTTTTGTCTGTATATCCGTTGGTCTGTCCGTACGTACGTACGAGGTTTACCATAAATGTTTCATTTAAAATCAATAATGCTTCCTTCAAAGCTTTGATACTTGCAAGGATGTCTTGTTTGAACACTATCAACATACTCAAATCACCCTTGCATTGTTGTAACCTTGACATTTACCTTCTATTGGGCTAATTCTGAAGATCCAAATTTTTGGTTAAACCAAAATGACGCATATGTCTACCATCAATGCTGCTTTTTACATAGCTTTTATACTAGCATGGGTGTTTTCTATGAACACTCTTAACACATTCACATCGCCTGACCTCATTTGTACCTTGACATCGACCTACTCATGGACTGATTCACATGGTCAAATACCTGTGTTTTTACCTTGACATCGACCTACTCTTGGACTGGCTCACAAGGTCAAATACCTGTGTTTTTACCTTGATATTGACCTACTCATGGACAGATTCACAAGGTCAAATACCTGTGTTTTAACCTTGATATTGACCTACTCATGGACTGATTCACAAGGTCAAATACCTGTGTTTTTACCTTGATATTGACCTACTCATGGACTGATTCACAAGGTCAAATACCTGTGTTTTTACCTTGACATCGACCTTCTCTTGGACTGATTCACAAGGTCAAATACCTGTGTTTTTACCTTGACATTGACCTACTCTTGGACTGATTCACATGGTCAAATGCCTGTGTTTTTACCTTGACATCGACCTTCTCTTGGACTGATTCACAAGGTCAAATACCTGTGTTTTTACCTTGACATCGACCTACTCATGGACTGATTCACAAGGTCAAATACCTGTGTTTTTACCTTGACATCGACCTACTCATGGACTGATTCACAAGGTCAAATACCTGTGTTTTTACCTTGACATCGACCTACTCATGGACTGATTCACAAGGTCAAATACCTGTGTTTTTACCTTGACATCGACCTACTCATGGACTGATTCACAAGGTCAAATACCTGTGTTTTTACCTTGACATCGACCTACTCATGGACTGATTCACAAGGTCAAATACCTGTGTTTTTACCTTGACATCGACCTACTCATGGACTGATTCACAAGGTCAAATACCTGTGTTTTTACCTTGACATCGACCTACTCATGGACTGATTCACAAGGTCAAATACCTGTGTTTTTACCTTGACATCGACCTACTCATGGACTGATTCACAAGGTCAAATACCTGTGTTTTTACCTTGACATCGACCTACTCATGGACTGATTCACAAGGTCAAATACCTGTGTTTTTACCTTGACATCGACCTACTCATGGACTGATTCACAAGGTCAAATACCTGTGTTTTTACCTTGACATCGACCTACTCATGGACTGATTCACAAGGTCAAATACCTGTGTTTTTACCTTGACATCGACCTACTCATGGACTGATTCACAAGGTCAAATACCTGTGTTTTTACCTTGACATCGACCTACTCATGGACTGATTCACAAGGTCAAATACCTGTGTTTTTACCTTGACATCGACCTACTCATGGACTGATTCACAAGGTCAAATACCTGTGTTTTTACCTTGACATCGACCTACTCATGGACTGATTCACAAGGTCAAATACCTGTGTTTTTACCTTGACATCGACCTACTCATGGACTGATTCACAAGGTCAAATACCTGTGTTTTTACCTTGACATCGACCTACTCATGGACTGATTCACAAGGTCAAATACCTGTGTTTTTACCTTGACATCGACCTACTCATGGACTGATTCACAAGGTCAAATACCTGTGTTTTTACCTTGACATCGACCTACTCATGGACTGATTCACAAGGTCAAATACCTGTGTTTTTACCTTGACATCGACCTACTCATGGACTGATTCACAAGGTCAAATACCTGTGTTTTTACCTTGACATCGACCTACTCATGGACTGATTCACAAGGTCAAATACCTGTGTTTTTACCTTGACATCGACCTACTCATGGACTGATTCACAAGGTCAAATACCTGTGTTTTTACCTTGACATCGACCTACTCTTGGGCTGATTTCAAAGGTCAAATTCTTGGTTAACCCTAATTGAACGTTTACTCAACATCAATACTCTTAACTAAAAAAATGTTGATACTTCCATTTAATTCTCAGCACACTAACATTACCTGACCTCATTTTGACCTTGAAATTGACCTTATTTTGGGTTAAGACTTATTCGAATAATCAATACTGACATGGCTTCCACTGGGGGCATAAGCATTTATTGTACACAGCATCTTGTTATCAAAAATATTTTATAGCAGCTAATACACAATTCAATACAACAATTATAAAAATAAATATATAGGAGAGAAGCACATTTCATGTGTAGCACTTTTATGTAAGAATAAGCACAAGGATGTAAACAATTACAATCATGCATATTTAATGTTAAAACGCAATTAAAAACAATTGATTTCAGTGAGTATAATTATCCCCACGCTTTTTGAAAAAAAGGTGGGGATATTGTGGTTATCTCCGCCTTCCGTCTGTCCGTCTGTCTGTCCTGGCCACTATCTACTACACTTTTAGCACCAGAACCTTGAAACTTACACGCTTGATAGATATAAGCAAATGCGACCCTGCACTATTTGGAATTTTGATCTGACCCCTGGGTCAAAAGTTATGGGGGTTGGGGTGGGGCCGGGTCAGATTTCACTCATTTTTTTAGGTTATTTTACATTAACTTCTTCATTTCTACAAAGATTCACTTCAAATTGATACTGGACCTCTCTAATGACAATACGGTCAATCTCAACCATGCATGGCCCCATTCCCAACCCTGGGGCGCCCCACCCACATAGGCCACACCCACCCAAAATTGCCTTTTACTATAATTTCTTCATTTCTACACGGATTCACTTCAAATTAATACTGAACTTCTCTTATGACAATACGGTCAATCTCAACTATGCATGGCCCCAATACCAACCCTGGGGCGCCCCTCCCACATAGACCACACTCACCCAAAATTGCCTTTTACTATAATTTCTTCATTTCTACACCGATTCACTTCAAATTGATACTGAACCTCTCTTATGACAATACGGTCAATCTCAACAATGCATGGCCCCATAACCAACCCTGGGGCCCCGCCCGCATAGACCACACCCACCCAAAACTGCTTTTTACTATAATTTCTTCATTTCCACAACGATTAACTTCAAATTGATACTGAATTTCTCTTATGACAATATGGTCAATCTCAACTATGCATGGCCCCATAACCAACCCTGGGGCGCCCTGCCCACATAGGTCACACCCACCCAAAATTGCCTTTTCCTATAACTTCTTCATTTCTAAACCAATTCAGTTCTAATTGATACTGAACCTCTCTTATGACAATAAGGTCAATCTCAACTATGCATGGCCCCATTACCAACCCTGGGGCACACCTAGGTCAAACATTCGGCGTGGGGATACGCGTCGGCCTCTGCCGCGCCATTTCTAGCTTTATTTATTTTTGCACATTTACAGAATTATGGTACACGAATGTTTACTGGTTACTTTTTATCTCCTGCTGAAGGCAGAGTGATATAGTATTTGCGTTGTCCGTCTGTCAGTCCGTCACTCCATCAGTCGGTCTGTGTGTCACAAACTTTTCAGGGCTATATCTCAGAAACAATATAAGATTTCAACATGAAACTTCATGGGTGTATATATATATATATATATATATATATATATANATATATATATCAACAATGAGGAGAATTGCAATTCAAATTCATGAAAAAAATAACTCTACACTATGTTATGTTACAGTTATTGCCCTGTTCATCCATCCGCATGTCGGTCTGTCAAAAAAGAAAAACAGGCTTCCATTGCCATTTGCTTTAAAACTGCTTTTATAGGTTTCATTAAACCTTTATTAAAGTTGAAGTAGTTGTGTACATAGTTTATTGTTGTAAGCTTGTAATGTGCACCCATCATAAACACAATTTATTTGGCCTGGGATATTAATTCAACAAATTGCTTGTTATCCCGTGCCAAGGTGGAGGGATATAGAATTGGCGTTGTCCGTCAGTCACTCTGTGACAAAATTTTGAATTTATCGGGGGCTATCAATTCAATGAGTTTGCTTGTTAAGAATAATATGTAACTGGGTGTGGCTCATTGTCATGCCTCATGTCGATAAGAAAGTTTCAATTTTGTTGAGTTGACTTAAGAGCTGTTGTATGTCTCCGCAAACTTCTAGGAATTTGTTATGATATTTTACTCAAAAGAATTGACAATAATTTGTAATCAATGCAAGTTGCAGCTGTTAAATCAACTAGCGCAAGATAACAACTCTTCTTAGTCATTAAGCATGTGTACTCAAAAGTGACTGTTTGATAGTATCTGACTCGAAGCTTGTTTTTAGCCAACGAAACACAGTAATGTGTGAAAACTGTGATTGGAACTTGAAACAGTGTGATCCTCACTGTGGGAGTGTTCTTTCAATCTCCCCAAAAGACACCAAGTACTGGTTCTTAGTCCCAGGAAATGGACTCGAGAGCGTTTTTAATAAGCCTTAGGCTTTCGATGTAATCGAGCTAAAATAAATAGGTTAAACTAAATAGATAGATAGATGCTAATTACAACATGCATGATTCAATGAAGTTCACTGTGCTATACTGAAAGTTGTTAAACTGTTTGGAATGTTAAACTATGTTTAGTTGTGCACTCAGATCAAAAATAGCTCAGGTACCTTTGTCAAGCTGAACAAGTTCAAGCAAAATGTAAAATACCTCTTTAAAGAAGGCTCTTATCTGAAGTATGGATTAGTTATTAACCTGGTCAACAAATACCTTATATCATTACCCAGTACCTTTTAAAGGTGATGGTCCCGAGGGGTGGAGGAAAAATAGCTTTTTACGAAAGAGGTCAGGTGCTACTGTACCATGTAGCACTTATATATGAGCTGAGTTCTGGAAAAACTAGGCTTAATGAATGAATGTTAAGTGTCATCTCAGATAAGCCTGTGGAGTCCGTACAGGCTAATCAGGGACGACACTTTCCACCTAGATTGGATTTTTGTTTAGAAGAGACTTCCTTCAATAAAAAAATTCCATAAAAGCGGAAAGTGTCGTCCCTGATTACCTTGTGTAGACTGCACAGGCTTATCTGGGACCACATGCATTACGCACAGTTTTTCCAGAACGCGGCTCTTAAGTGTTTGTGTTTTTCAGGTTGAAAGTGAACAGAGACGTTCCAGCCATATTTATACTGCTGTCCAAGGAACCACTCGATACCAATGAACTAGGGTGGGTACAATCACATTAAGGAACCCCTCAATACTGATGAATTGGGGTGTGTACAATCACATTAAGGAACCACTCTATACCAATGAACTGGGGTGGGTACAATCACATTAAGGAACCACTCTATACCAATGAACTGGGGTGGGTACAATCACATTAAGGAACCACTTGATACCAATGAACTGGGGTTAATACAATCACATTAAGGAACCACTCTATACCAATGAACTGGGTTGGGTACAATCACATTAAGGAACCACTCGATACCAATGAACTGGGGTGGGTACAATCACATTAAGGAACCACTCGATACCAAAAAACTAGGTTGGGTACAATCACATTAAGGAAACACTCAATACCAATGAACTGGGGTGGATACAATCACATTAAGGAACCACTCGATACCAATGAACTGGGGTGGGTACAATCACATTAAGGAACCACTCAATACCAATGAACTAGGGTGGGTACAATCACATTAAGGAAACCCCCTTTACCAATGAACTGGGGTGGATTCAATCACATTAGGGAAACACTCAATACCAATAAACTGGGGTGAATACAATCACATTAAGGAACCACTGGATACCAATGAACTGGGGTGGGTACAATCACATTAAGGAACCACTAGATACCAAATGAACTGGGGTGTGTACAATCACATAAAGGAACCACTCAATACCAATGAACTGGGGTGGATACAATCACATTAAGGAAACACTCAATACCAATGAACTGGGGTGGAAACAATCACATTAAGGAACCACTCGATACCAATAAACTGGGGTGGGTACAATCACATTAAGGAACCACTCGATACCAACGGACTGGGGTGGGTACAATCATATTAAGGAACCACTCGATACCAATGAACTGGGGTGGGTACAATCACGTTAAGGAACCACTTGATACCAATGAACTTGGGTGGGTTCAATCACATTAAGAAACTACTCGATACCAATGAACTGGGATGGGTACAATCACATTAAGGAACCACTCGATACCAATGAACTTGGGTGGGTACAATCACATTAGGAACCACTCGATACCAATGAACTAGGGTGGGTACAAACACATTAGGAACCACTCGATACCAATGAACTGAGGCGGGTACAATCACATTAAGTAGGTACCAGTCCTAATACTGTACAGTGGGTGAAACTGAACTTAACCATAGATAGTGGTTGAAAGAAATCATGAAAAGTAAGATATGTGAATGTTCTATGTGAGAACAAGCATTCAAAATACCTCCTTTGGCCTTTTTAGCTCACCTGAGCACAAAGTGCTCATGGTGAGCTATTGTGATCGCCTTTTGTCCATCCTGCGTCGTCCGTCGTCAACATTTACCTTGTGAACACTCTAGAGGCCACATTTATTGTCCAATCTTCATGAAATTTGGTCAGAACATGTGTCCTAATGATATCTTGGAAGAGTTCGAAAATGGTTCCGGTTGGTTGAAAAACATGGCTGCCAGGGGGCGTGGCAGTTTTCCTCATATGGCTATAGTAAAAGCTTGTGAACACTCTAGAGGCTACATTTACTGTCCAATCTTCATGAAACTTGGTCAGAACATTTGTCCCAATGAAATCTTGGCTGAGTTTCAAAATGGTTCCAGTCTGTTGAAAAACATGGCTGCCAGGGGGCGTGGCAGTTTTCCTTATATGGCTATAGTAAAACCTTGTTAACACTCTAGAAGTCACATTTATTGTCCAATCTTCATGAAACTTAGTCAGAACATTTGTTCTAATGATATCTTGAACGAGTTCGAAAATGGTTCCGGTTGGTTGAAAAACATGGCTGCCAGGGGGCGTGGCAGTTTTCCTTATATGGCTATAGTAAAACCTTGTTAACACTCTAGAAGTCACATTTTTAGTCCAATCTTCATGAAACTTGGTGGGAACATGTGTCCCAATAAAATCTTGGACAAGTTCAAAAATGGTTTCGGTTGGATGAAAAACATGGCCGCCAAGGGGCGGGGCAGTTTTCCTTATATGGCTATAGTAAAACCTTGTTAACACTCTAGAAGTCACATTTATTGTCCAATCTTCATGAAACTTAGTCAGAACATTTGTTCTAATGATATCTTGAACGAGTTCGTAAATGGTTCCGGTTGGTTGAAAAACATGGCTGCCAGGGGGCGTGGCAGTTTTCCTTATATGGCTATAGTAAAACCTTGTTAACACTCTAGAAGTCACATTTATAGTCCAATCTTCATGAAACTTGGTCAGAACATGTGTCCCAATAATATCTTGGACGAGTTCGAAAATGGTTCCAGTTGAATGAAAAACATGGCCGCCAGGGGGCGTGGCAGTTTTCCTTATATGGCTTTAGTGTATAGTAAAACCTTGTTAACACTCTAGAAGTCACATTTATTGTCCAATCTTCATGAAACTTAGTCAGAACATTTGTTCTAACGATATCTCGGATGAGTTTGAAAATGGTTCTGGTCTGTTAAAAAACATGGCCGCCAGGGGGCGTGGCAGTTTTCCTTATATGGCTATAGTAAAACCTTGTTAACACTCTAGAAGTCATATTTTTGGTCCAATGCTCATGAAACTTGGTCAGAATATTTGTACTAATGATATCTGGGCTGAGTTCGAAAATGGTTGAGATCCGTTAAAAAACATGGCCGCAAGGGGGCGTGGCATTTTTCCTTATATGGCTATGTAGTAAAACCTTGTTAACACTCTAGAAGTCACATTTATTATCCAATCTTAATGAAACTTAGTCAGAACATTTGTTCTAATGATATCTTGAACGAGTTCGTAAATGGTTCCGGTTGGTTGAAAAACATGGCTGCCAGGGGGCGTGGCAGTTTTCCTTATATGGCTATAGTAAAACCTTGTTAACACTCTAGAAGTCACATTTTTAGTCCAATCTTCATGAAACTTGGTCAGAACATGTGTCCCAATAATATCTTGGACGAGTTCGAAAATGGTTCCAGTTGAATGAAAAACATGGCCGCCAGGGGGCGTGGCAGTTTTCCTTATATGGCTTTAGTGTATAGTAAAACCTTGTTAACACTCTAGAAGTCACATTTATTGTCCAATCTTCATGAAACTTAGTCAGAACATTTGTTCTAACGATATCTCGGATGAGTTTGAAAATGGTTCTGGTCTGTTAAAAAACATGGCCGCCAGGGGGCGTGGCAGTTTTCCTTATATGGCTATAGTAAAACCTTGTTAACACTCTAGAAGTCATATTTTTGGTCCAATGCTCATGAAACTTGGTCAGAATATTTGTACTAATGATATCTGGGCTGAGTTCGAAAATGGTTGAGATCCGTTAAAAAACATGGCCGCAAGGGGGCGTGGCATTTTTCCTTATATGGCTATGTAGTAAAACCTTGTTAACACTCTAGAAGTCACATTTATTATCCAATCTTAATGAAACTTGATCAGAACATTTGTTCTAACAATAGCTCGGCTGGGTTTGAAAATGGCTATGATTCGTTGAAAAACATGGCCGCCGGGGGGGGGGGGGGTCGTCCTTATATGGCTGTAGTGAAAACTTGTTGACGCTATATAATAGCCACATTTATTGGCAAATCTTCATGAAACTTGGTCAGAACATTTGTCCCAATGAAATCTTGGCAGAGATTGAAACTGGGTCATATGAGCTCAAAAACTAGGTCACTAGGTCAAATATAAAAAAAACATGTTAAAAGTCACTTTTTTGGTCCAATCTTCATGAATCAGCTTGCATTTTTTCAGAATAGTCTAGTTCCTTTTGCTTTCAGGTGAGCGCCTTAGGGCCTGATGGCCCTCTTGTTTCTGAATATATCTCGGCTGAGTTTGAAAATGGTTCTGGTCCGCAAAAAAACATGGCCGTCGTGGGCGGGGTAGTTTTCCTTATATGGCAATAGTAGCTATAGTCAAACCTTTTTAACACTGTAGAAGTCACATATTTTGTCCAATCTTCATAAAACTTAGTAAGAACATTTGTTCTAAGGATATCTTGGCTAAGTTCGAAAATTGTTGCGGTCCGATGAAAAACATGGTCACCAGGGGGCGGGGCAGTTTTCCTTTTATGGATATAGTAGCTTTAGTAAAACATTGTTAACACTGTAGAAGTCACATTTTAGTCAAATCCTCATGAAACTAGGTAGGAACATTTGTTCTAAGGAAATCTTGGCTTAGTTTGAAAATGGTTGCGGTCCGTTGAAAAACATGGCCATTAGGGGACTGGGCAGTTTTCCTTATATGGCTATAGTAAAACCTTGTTAACACTCAAGTTTAACGTAAATACTACTCAGGTGAGCGACCAGGGCCACCATTTCCCTCTTGTTTTATATAGCCATTTGCTATATGTAATTTAATCCATATAAATATTTAAGGCAGGAAGGTGGTGTTTAATCAGATTGGTTTGTCTCAGTGAACTTGTGTACTAACTATTAATACTCTGTTGTAATTATGCATCTACTGTTAGTTACCTTAGTCAGTGTTACCTGTTGATATCGCAGATAAAAAAAAAACATTAGTCATGGTTACCTGTTTCTGTTGAAGATACCAGGCCCCAGTTGTCATATTAACTTGTTCCTGTTACAGGTAATGGGATTTGATTGCCATGATTACCTGTGGCACGTACAAGGTCCCAGTAGTATGGTTACATGTAGCTGTTGCAGGTACGAAGCCTAAAGAGTCATGCTTACCTGTTGCTAACTTGCTACAGCATAAACCAGGCCCCAGTAGTCATGGCTATGGCAGATACTAGGTCCTAGTAGTCATAGTAGCTTGTTGCTATTTTAGGTACCAGGGTTCAGTTGTCAAGGTCATCAGTTGGCATTGGAGATACAAGTCCCCCATAGTTGAGGCTACCTGCTGCTATTTAAGATACAAGGCCCAAGTAGTCATGGTTACTTGTCGCTATTGCAAGTGCAAGGCCCCAGTACTTGAGGCTACCTGTTACTTTTTAAGATACCTGGCCCAAGTTGTCATTGTTACCTTTTGCTTGAGTATACAAGGTCCTAAAGTAATCGTAACCTGTTGCTATTGGATTTTCCATACCTCATAAGCAACCCATGCGAAAGACAAAAGAATCTTGTCGGACACGAGGTCTGAAAACTTTTAAAATTTATCGGACCTCACCATATTTTATCGGAACTCGTTTTTCTTTAACCAAATACTAGAAAATACCTTTTGTAGAGTTTATTTTTATTATAATGACGTGTCGTCTACGTCAAGAAACAAGGTGCAATATTTGACTGGTTCAAAGAATAGCGCTTGGAGTTTGTTACATCACCAGCAAAGACAGCCAGTTTGACTGGATGGTAAAATTTATTTTTAAGTTTTTAAAGTTAAATAATCTATCGAAGTAAATAAACATAAACTTGTCCGTATTTGTTTTTACATACTCCTACTTTCGTCTTCATTTGTATCAAAGTTTTACATATTGTTGTTTTGTTTTTGTCGGACAAAAGGTCCAACAATTTCGGTAATATTATCGGACCTCATCAAATTTTGTCGGATTTGTCCGAGGTCCGACGTCTTTCCCATGGGTTGCTCATAAGTTTAGGTTAACTGTTGCTATTGCAGGTCAAACATGCCAGTTGCCTATTACATTGTGAGTTCAAGGCACCAGTAGTCATGGCTTCCTGTTGCTTTTTCTAAAAAAAGGCCCTGTAGTCAAGGTAACCTGTAACTATTGCAAATACAAGACCCCAGAAGTCATGGTTACCTGTTGCTTTTGCAGGTAGAAGGCCCAAGTAGTTATGGGTATCTGTTGCTGGTGCAGGCATATAGTCCAAGTTTCGATAGTTACCTGTTGCTATTGGAAATACAACACCCCAATAAACATGGTTTCCTGTTGATATTGCAGGAACAAAGCTCCAGTTGTCATAGTTACCTGATGGTATTACAGATACAGAGCCTCAGTTGTCATGGTTACTTGTGATTGCATGTACAAAGCGTAGTAGTCATAATTACCTGTTGCTGATGTTGTACACTGCCCCAGTAAAAATGGTTACCTGTTACTATTGCTGGTACAAAACCCCAGTAGTCATGGTAACCTGTTACTATTGCATGTACAAATCCCCAGTTGCTATGGTAATCTATTGCTTTTGCATGTAGAATGCCCCAGTAGTAATTACTTACTGTTCCTATTGCTATTGCAAATACGAAACCCCAGTAACCATGGTTACCTGTTGCTATTGCAGGTATAAGGCCCAAATAGTTATGGGTATCTGTTGCAGGTGCAGGCATATAGTCCAAGTTGTGAAAGTAACCTGTTGCTATTGGAAATACAACACCCCAATAGACATGGTTTCCTGTTGCTATTGCAGAAACAAAGCTCCAGTTGTCATAGTTACCTGATGGTATTACAGTTACAATGCCTCAGTTGTCATGGTTACTTGTGATTGCACGTGCAAAGCCCTAGAAGTCATGATTACCTGTTGCTGATGTTGTACACTGCCCCAGTAAAAATGGTTACCTGTTACTATTGCTGGTACAAAAACCCCTGTAGTCATGGTTATCTGTAACTATTGCTGGTACAAAACCCCAGTAGTCATGGTTACCTGTTACTATTGCAGGTACAAAGCCCAGTGGCTATGGTAACCTGTTGCTTTTGCATGTAGAATGCCCCAGTAGTAATTACAAACTTTTCTTATTGCTATGGCAAATACAAGACCCCAGTAGTCATGGTTACCTGTTGCTTTTGCAAGTAGAAGGCCCCAGTAGTAATTATTAACTGTTCCTATTGCTATTGCAAATACAAGACCCCAGAAGTCATGGTTACCGGTTGCTATTGCAGGTATAAGGCCCAAATAGTTATGGGTATCTGTTGCTGGTGCAGGCATATAGTCCAAGTTGTGATAGTTACCTGTTGCTATTGGAAATACAACACCCCAATAAACATGGTTTCCTGTTGCTATTGCAGGAACAAAGCTCCACTTGGCATAGTTACCTGATGGTATTACAGATACACTCCCTCAGTTGTTATGGTTACTTGTGATTGCAGTAACAAAGCCCTAGCAATTATGATAATTTGTTGCTGATGTTGAACACTGCCCCAGTAAAAATGGTTACCTGTTACTATTGCTGGTACAAAACCCCAGAAGTTATGGTGACCTGCTGCTATTTCAGGTGTGTTGCAATAGCAGATACTAGGCATCAGGTGTCATGGCTTCCTGTTGCTATTGCATATACAAGGTCCCAGGAATCATGGCTACGGTTTTTATTGCAGGTACACGGCCCCAGCTGTCATGGTTACATGTTTCTATTGCAGATACAAGGTCCTAGTAGTCATGGCTACCAGTTGGTTTTGCAGGTACACGGCCCCAGTTGTCATGGTTACATGTTCCTATTGCAGATACAAGGTCCCAGTAGTCATGGCTATAGCTTGGTTTTGCAGGTACACGGCCCCAGTTGTCATGGTAGCATGTTGATATTGCAGGTACCAGGCCCCAGGATCCTTTGACAAGTTTTGGAAAGATGTGGTAACCAAGGACCGGCTGCAAGCTGACAGAAAACGGAAGGGCTCCAGGCCTGAAGTGGACACCAAGGTTGCGCAGGGTCATGGTCAGAACAACAGGAATAAGGGCCAGCTTAAGAAACAGAATGTTGGTAAACCAGTGTCTGAGAAAAAGACAGGCAAGGGAAAGCAAGAAAAAATGGAGCTTGGAACTTGATAGATGTTCATGGAGATCAATAACTGATTTTTCCAACAGTGGAATAAAAATTGTTTGTGGTTGAAATGGGTGCCAGAAAATAACTTGCCCAACAACAACAGTTCAAGAGGATTTGACCCTCTGCAGAGTGAATTGATATGATTGAGTCAGCACTTGTGTTTACTTCCTGAATAAATTTGCCTAAGAATGACATTGCGTGATTGCAAGTTACTTACTCAGTATCCTAGATAATCAGCTATCAAATTTTTTATATTTCAGTTGATCAGAGCTTTTTGTTCTCTGCATTATTTGAGCTAAATTGATAACAAAAAACTGTATATGTGAATTAATTTAAATTTTGTAAAAAGTGCAAATTTGATCAGTTATGGTGTATTTTAAGTATTTTGTTTTGCTTATATCGAGGGCTGAACAGAAAACTGTTGTATCTCCTTCTTTATTTAATATGAGTTACAACAGTCTTCCGTTCACCCCTCAATATAGTAACCTTAAATTCATTAGAAAAGTTTAAATCAATTAATAGTTGACAATGATAATTATAATGTATATGATGTTTATAGTTTAATGTTGGTATGGCCCAAGCACTTAACAACTGCTTTTGACTTACACATGTAATAATTTCAGTTGTTCAGCCATAGCCCTTTTAAAATCTTAAATGTATTTTGTTGTATCTGATCAAAATAAACAATGAAAAGTTTGTATTATTGTTTCCTTGTGGAAAACAGGGGCCCAGAAAAAAATAGCATACCAATATGTTGTTCATTGATATATGTGTATGTAGGGTCAATGTATTAATTGGCCACATTTTTGTAAATGCCTATTGCACAATTTAGTCAATGAATGAATTACTTGATGGTTTAACCCTTTGAGCGCTGGAACCGGATTTTGAAGGCCTTTGCAAACAGTTTGGATCCAGATGAGACGCCACAGAACGTGGCGTCTCATCAGGATCCAAACTGTTTGCTATTCTGATAGTATTTTTTGAAAAAAAAAATCGAAGAAAATGCTGATTTTAGAAATTTAACAGACAACATTTTAGCAGACGACAAATTTCCCAGCATGCAAAGGGTTAAGTGCGTGTTTAAGTAAGCGCAGTACCCATAAATCACCTTTGAAGATCCACCTTACGTAATTTATTATGTGTGTATGATTCATTTAACGTCTTTACTTCTTAATCTGGGAAGGAATTAACAGATGCTTTTAAATGAGTCCCACTCTGGAAAAACTGGGCACAATGCACATGCATAAAGTGTCTTCACAGATTATCCTGTGCACTCAACACGGGCTAATCAAGGTCAACATTTTCCACCTTGTTAAGAAGGACCTTCCTTTAAACAAAAAATTCCATAAAAGCAGACATCACTGCACAGGCTATTCTAGGATGTAACTGTAGGCACATGCATAAAGCCCGGTTTTCCCAGACCTTTGTCCAATTAATTTTTATTTTCAATCGAACACATTGTGTTTAAATATCCACACAAAATGCAATATCCAAGAGAGAATTTAGCTAAGATTCCACCAAGGAGATGATTAAAAACTAGCCCAGACATCAAACATTGATTATCAGATAGGGTATCTGAATAGCCTGTTTCCATGGTATATCCACTGGAGCAACATTTAGGACTCTTAATGACTTGTATTTCTGTGTTTCTAGTAATACAATATCAATATACAAGGCCAGTATTATTTTCAGTATTTTGCAAAAAATGCGTGACCTTGTAAGGGTATTTATTAAAAAACGAAGCAGAACAATCATATTTGATCGCCGTGGTGTAGTGGATATAGTGTCCACCTAGCAATGAGGAGGGCATGGGTTCGATTCCCACTGCGGGAGCATTCTTTAGATCACCCCCAAAGACACCAAGTACTGGTTCTACCCAGGTACCAATGTCTGGCACATAATCTTCTATCAAGAAAGAGTGCTGTATCGGAAAGGAGAAGAGAGTTGCACAAATGAGATATCAACACAAATACACTTGACGTATATGCACGTGCAGGATCGCATATACATGTACTAGTAGTAGCTTCACCATCCATCCATATTGTGTCAATCCAGATTTTGTTACCGCACTGTAATTTTGACTTGCCTTGGAGGATTTTAATATAACTTAGGATTATAACTCCCCATGACGAGATGTGTCGCATACACTTCTAATACTACTCTGTAAAAGGTCAAGGTCATAATTCAATATTAAAGGTCATGTATTTCGTTCCACTCTGTAACCTTGACATGCTTGGGACAATTTAAGTTAAACTTTAAATTTTTATTCCACATGACCAGACGTTGTATTGGGTACAATCATAAGTTACTTGTTGAAATGTCAAGGTCACAATTCTAGGTTTAAGGTTGTGAATGTTCATTTCCGCTTTCTAACACAAACATGCCTGGAAGAATTTTAATATTACTTCAGATTTTTGTATGCTCCCCATATATATAAATATATATGGGGAGCATATAGTTGCCAGTTTGTCCTTCTTTACTTCCTTCCGTCACACTATTTTATTAGTTTCTCATAATGTCTTCAATATTTTACCTATCTCTTACATATTTGGCATGAAGGTACCTTGCATGGACCTCTACCTTTTGATGAGGTTTGAGGTCACTGGGGTCAAGGTCACCGATGCTAATAATAGATTTTCTCAAGGTCACACTTTTGTTACAGTTTATCATAGCGCCTTCAATATTTTACCGATCTCTTACATTTTCGGCATGTAGGTACCTTGCATGGACTTCTACCTTTGTATGAGGTTTGAGGTCACGGGGGTCAAGGTCACTGAGGCTAATAATAGATGTTCTCAAGGTCACACTTTGCTAACTCATAAACGCCTTCAATATTTTACCGATCTCTTACATATTTGGCATGTAGATACCTTGCATGTACCTCTACCTTTTGATGAGGTCACTGGGTTCAAGGTCACCGAGGCTAATAATAGATTTTCTCAAGGTCACACTTTGCTTATTCATAACACTTTAAATAGTTTACCGATCTCTTAGATATTTGGCATGTAGTTACCTTGCATGGACCTCTACCTGTTGATGAGGTCACTGGGGTCAAGGTCACCAAGGCTAATAATAGATTTTCTCAAGGTCACACTTTTGTTGAAGTTTCTCATAGCGCCTTCAATATTTTACCGATCTCTTACATATTTGGCATGTAGGTACCTTGCATGGACCTCTACCTTTTTATGAGGTTTGAGGTCACTGGGGTCAAGGTCAATGTCACCGAAGCTAATAATAGATTTTCTCAAGGTCACACTTTGCTTATTCATAACACTTTAAATAGTTTACGGATCTCTTAGATATTTGGCATGTAGGTACCTTGCATGGACCTCTACCTGTTGATGAGGTTTGAGGTCACTGGGGTCAAGGTCACCAAGGCTAATAATAGATTTTCTCAAGGTCACACTTTTGTTGAAGTTTCTCATAGCGCCTTCAATATTTTACCGATCTCTTACATATTTGGCATGTAGGTACCTTGCATGGACCTCTACCTTTTTATGAGGTTTGAGGTCACTGGGGTCAAGGTCAATGTCACCGAAGCTAATAATAGATTTTCTCAAGGTCACACTTTGCTCACTCATAACGCCCTCAATATTTTACCGATCTATTACATATTTGGCATGTAGGTACCTTGCATTGACCTCTACCTTTTGATGAGGTTTGAGGTCACTGGAGTCAAGGTCAAGGTCACTGCGGCTTATAATAGATTTTCTCAAGGTCACACTTTGCTTACTCATAACGCTTTCAATATTTTACTGATCTCTTACATATTTGGCATGAAGGTACTTTGCATAGACCTCTACCTTTTTATGAGGTTTGAGGTCACTGGCGTCAAGGTCACCGAGGCTAATAATAAATTTTCTCAAGGTCACACTTTGCTTACAGTTTCTTATAGCGCCTTCAATATTTGAAGGATCTCTTATATATTTTGCATGTACGTACCTTGCATGGTCCTCTACCTTTTGATCACCTTGGCTTATAATAGATTGGCTCCTTCAATTGGTATTCTCCTTTAGTAATGTTTTTGGTTTCTTAACTTCATTTCTTGACAACATTTCACATGTACAGGTTAGTATATTATTTCTTACTCATAAATGTGTATATGTTACTGCCACATTTTGTCTGGTTATGTGTATATGTTACTGCTACGTTTTGTCTTGTTTGTACAATGGGCACGATCAAAGTTCACTGTTGGCCTCATGAACACTGGTAGCAGTCATCTTTAATTACAACTCAAAATGTGTATATGTTACTGCCACGTTTTGTCTGGTTTGTAAAATGGGCAAGATCAAAGTTCACTGTTGGCATCATGTAGACTGGTAGCAGTCATCTTTGCTTACAACTCAGTTTCCTGTGTTGTCAGCACCTTTAAGGTTCCTGACACATACTAGGAAAACATCATTTGTCATATTATTTTGGCAGAAGATTTTCTCTAAGAGGAAACTGGATTGATTCATGACCTGCCTCCCCGACACATATTAACCCATTTATGCCTAGTGAACTCTCCCATCCTTCTAAATTGGATCAATTTATTTCCAAAATTAGAGATGTCTAGTATATTTATTTCTATCTTTAGAATATTTCTTACAGAAATTCCTTTAAGCAAACAGCGCAGACCCTGATGAGACGCCGCATCATGCGGCGTCTCATTTGGGTCTTCGCTGTTTGCCAAGGCCTTTTTTCTAGACGCTAGGCATAAATGGGTTAACCTTACATTTCTTTAGTAAGGTTGATTAATGTGTGGCGTTCCCGGGCTACACTACAGAACATTACACTCTGTGTAGTCCCTTCTTTTTCTGTGTCTTTTTCTGTAGTGGCTGAAGGTCATTGTTATTTTTTAACTGAAGCAAAATGTTTGGAAGATGTAATTGAAGACAAAAAAGAATAATTCAAGTTTTATTAAATAATATGGCAATTTGATGCATTAATCATTTTACATATTTTGAGACATTTTGATTATAATTTAAATTTTTCATTTGGAAGAACTCATTTTGCATATTTTTAGACATTTTGATTATAATTTAAATTTTTCATTGGGAATAACTTTATCGTGGATATCTGTACAGATTTTATGGCCAGGAAAATTTGAAACCCTTCCATAAATTTAAAGTGATCACTAATTTGTCATGACTTAAAAATGGATATTACACATGTTTATATATTGGGAACATAGGTTAGATATGTTTTGCAAACATTGCAACAAATGTCACCCTCTACCTTTTAGTAGAAATGCACTTTTCTTAGTATCTAAATAATTTCAAAACTGATGTCACTAGTGTTACTGTATAAAAATCATACATATTTTCTATGCTTTACAACTTTGCTTTTTTCAGATATAGAGGTACTTCAACCGCTTTAAATCATGACATTCTTTTGTGATAAATGCAAAAAGACATTTGCTTGCAGAGCTATCTTCCAAAAACATATGTGTAATATTTGTGTTAAGTGTGGGAAACAATTTCAAACACAAGACCACCTTGAAAAACATAAGCAAACGTTTTGTACATCTAAACACTTTTTGAAAAGCAGCAGCTTAGAACATGTTCCACAAACCACTGCTACTAGAAATGTACACAAAAAATCCACAGCTGTGGTATCAATGTCATGGCAAAAACAGAAAGAAATTGAACTGAATGACACATATAAGGCAAACATAAGCCTTTCAGACAAACCTGCTAATTTAACATCCAACATGTTAAGAGAGCCATTTCAATCAAAGAGAATAGATGCAGATGGAAATTGCTTCTTTAGGGCTATTTCGTATGTTGAATGTGGACATGAGAATGATCACATTCAATTGAGGCAAATATTGCTCCTCCATATGTTGAGTCATGAACATTCTTTTAGGAGAGTGACTCAGTCAAATATTTCAATACCAGTGTATATAACTTATTAAAAAATGTCTGATGATACTGTGTGGGCAACTGAAGTGGAAATTTTATCCATGGCTCATCTTTGAAAAAGAGGTATGTATACCTACTCTCCATACGGACAAACAATCAAATGGTTAAAACATTCAGCAACTTATGTTGATGCAACTATAAACATAGCTGTGAAACATGTTAGTACAAGCGTAAAGGAAAAGGATAATGAAAGGAAGGAGAAGGCCAGACTTAGACAAATGAAATATAGGGAAAGTTTGAGTGATTCCAGATTACAAGAAAGAAAATGTAATGATAGGAAGGGAAAGGCTGAAGGGACAATGACAGAAATAGAAAAAACAAAACTGAAAGAAAATGATAGAAAGAGAAAGGCAGATGGACAAAGTAAAATGACATAAATGAAATGAAAAAAAAAGAGAATGGCTGACAGAAAGAGAAAACTGACAGAAATTGAAAAAGGAAAATTAAAAGAAAGTGATAGAAAGAGAAAGGCAGATGAAAAAAGTTAAATGACAGAAGTGGAAAAAAAGGAAAAACCGAAAGAAAATTAAAAGGCTAATAAAGTGAAAAGGAGAAAAGCAGTTTTAGAGGAGCATGAAGCTATTGAAGAGTATAAAAAGGAAGCTAAGAAAGGACCTGTATATGCGTGCTCATCGTGTCTAAGACTTCTTAACAAGCAGTCAGTTTTTAAACTTAATGATTCCTTTTTTGAAATATGGAAAGACTATCTGACACAAGAAGTTCCCTTTGAAGAGGGCAATGTAATACGACAGGATCAAACTACAACTGAGGATGAGACATTTACTGGGGAGAAACCAATAATAGAAGATACGCAGACTGAGCATCAATTAAGCTTCTCATAAAGATGACAGTTTAATTGAGGGCAAACTGAAAACTAAAGATAAATGTTGCTCAAAGAATTGTTACATTTGTAAAACATGTATGGCAAAATCTAAGCAACACAAAATACCTCCCCAAAATGTCTATAATAAAATGAAAGTATGTGAAATACCACCAGAGCTTAGTGAATTGACTCCAATTGAGGCACATTTAGTATTACAAAGATTACCATTCATGAAAAGTATGTCCAGACCATCAGGCGGTCAGAAAGCGATATCAGGCACAGTTGTTAATGTTCCAATTGACACATGGTATACAAGTTCAAATTTACCAAGACCTCCATCAAATTCTGAATTTGTGATGCTGAAATTAAAACGGAAACAAGAGTATAAATCAGCTGTATACAGTCAAATCATTAGACCAAAGGCTGTGATGAAAGCTCTTACAGTACTGAAACAGAAAAATCCTTTGTACGAACATGTCACAGAAAACCGTGATGCTTTTAATACAAACGGTCTTGCAAACAAGACCATGTGGGATAACATTTTTTTCTGAAAATAAAATATCAAGTTGTGATGACATAAACAATAATGCTTGTGATAAAAGAGAAAATAACAAAACGTGTGATGAACCTTTAAAGAACAAAACGTGTGATGAACCCTTAAATAACAAAACGTGTGTTGAACTCTTCAAGAACATGTGTGATGAACCTGTAAAAGGCAAAACGTGTGATGAACCTGTAAAAGGCAAAACGTGTGATGAACCTGTAAGGGACAAAACATGTCATGAACCTGTAAATGACAAAACGTGTGATGAACCTGTAAATGACAAAACGTCTGATGAACCTGTAAATGACAAAACGTGGGATGAACCTGTAAATGACAAAACGTGTGATGATCCTGTAAAAGACATAATGTGTGATGAACCTGTAAAGAACAAAACATGTGATAAAAGTGTAACTAACAACACTTGTGATGAAAATATTTTGAATAAAGGTGTTAAAAATAAAACTTATGATAATGATGTATGTGAGGGAAATGTAGATGACAAATCTTGTGATGAAGGTGAAGATGAAACAGCTGAGAACTTGGAAAAGGGATTGCCCTATGATACTTGCTTGCAAACTACCTAACTACATATACATGTAAATGAAATTGTGTCTATTTTACCAGCGGAAGGCAATCGTCCACTGAGCTTGCTGACTGATAAATTTGATGAAGTGTTGTCTTTCCAGTACTTTTCCCAGCGGGTTGCTTTGGTTATACAGTGGAACGGACACCTTAACTACATTAAAAAAAAATATACCAATGCAAGACTTCTTAATGTTGACAACAGATTCGCAACAAATATAGATTGTATTTGTTCATGCAATTTCTGGCAGAAAAGAAACACGTGAGTGACAATATTTAGATAGCCCTTAGAAAAACACAAAACACAGATACAATAACAGCTTCAATGATAAAACCATCATCTTCATAAACATTTATATCAAATGATCTCGCATATATGATCTTGAAAAACTTACTGGAAACGAACTATGTATGATCTTCTTGGAATGGTAAGACAGCTTGGTGTATTCACCTGGTTACTCACACTGTCATCAGCGGATTTACGATGGCCAGACACGATGCGCATAGTCGCACAACAAGCAGGTGTTAAACTGTCTGATTAGGATGTAAGAAATATGACATGGGAGCAAAGATGTGCATGGATTAAAAGAAATCCGGTTACTGTCGCAAAACACTTTGACTACAAAGTACAACAGTTTTTCAAAAGAATTATCAAGAAAAACAAAGTGCTAAGGGATGTAACAGATTTTTTTAACAGAGAGGGTCGCCCAATATTCATTGTGTGCTTTGGGTAAAGGATGCACCTATTATTGGTGAAAACAATGATGAAGAAGTTTGTGACTTTGTATATCAGTACATTAGTTGTCAAATGCCAGAAAATGATGATGACTTATACACATTGGTTTCTACACTCCAATGCCATTCACAAACAAGAACATGTAGAAAAAGTGGCCAATTTCGTAGATTTCATTTTCCAACATTTTCATTGTCATATACAATTGTTGTCCATGGAGATTAACAGTCATCTAAAAGTACCAACGGGAAGGAGGTAGAAATAAAAGAACATGAACAAAAACATTAAACAGATAAGTCGGAAATTCAATGCTCGGAAAATGTGAATGAACCCAACTACAAACAAATCTTCTTCACCATACAGATGACAATTCAAGACCTTGTGCAAAACTTTCCAGAAAAAGATATTAAACTTAAAGACATTTTGGAGGTATGTAATGTCAGTGAAGATGCATACTTAAGTTGCATAAAAAAAAATCAAACAGGTGTGAAAATGTTTCATAAGAGATCAGTAAAAGATCGTCATGTTAACAATTATAACTGTACTATATTGAAAGCATGGGAAGCAAACATGGACCTTCAGTACGTAACAGATGTTTACTCTTGTATAATGTACATAGTAAGTTCCATAACAAAGGATGAAAGGAAACTCGGTGACATATTATGACATGCTAGCAAACAAGCAAAAGATGCTAGATTACAACAGCAACTACAACAACTTGGTAATGTGTTCCTTAACCATAGGGAAGTTACAGCTCAAGAAGCCATTTATAGGGCACTACCACTGCCTATGAGGAGAACTTGCAGATCAGTAATATGTGTGGTGCCTACAGATGTTCCAGAAGTGACAGTTAAGATTATGAAGCCAAACTATGTGATTGAACAGCTGGATGATGACAGTGAAGAAGTATTTACCTCTGGAATGATCGATAGATATGCAGCAAGACCAGACAGTTTGGTAGACTTATGCCTAGCTGACTTTGCATCATGGTTTGTTGTGGACTACAGGAAGTCAGATTCAACTGATTCACAGCCCTCAGTTTTTGCAGATGGAGATAATCCTGAACTGGAAACCAATAAAATTCAACTGAAAGGAAAATTTGGAAATATGAGAAAAAGAAAAACACAGGCCATACTTAGAACTCATACTTATTCTAAGCTGAAAAACAGTGAGAAATATGTTCATTCTAAGCTTATGTTGTATATTCCATGGAGAGAAGAGGCAGATATTAAACAGGGGCTTGCTTCATTTGAAGAAGCATATATGAACAATATTGATGTTCTGAGAGAAAAATGTGAAGCATATCAAAACAAAAAGGACTGGCTGTTGAAGCAGCTTTTGAGGATTATGAAGAGAATGGACCTATTATAGATGTATGGGATTCACTGAATAGTGAGATTATTCGAAGAGAAGCTGATGACAAAGCACATGGAACCAAGTTGGATGATACAAGTGTAATTTTGAACCCTGATTTCTATTCTGGTGTTCAGTGGGGAAATATAAGTAGAGATATTTTGGGGCATACAGATATGATGACACCTGCAAGAAATGTGCTTTCAGATAATGAATACCGACAACTAATCAGAAAACTAAATACAGAGCAGTATCAAGTATCAAATATTTTCATATATGTTGCATTGGCGTAGAATTTCTCAAGAAAGTCGTGTTGCGGGGACAAAACCTCCTCCATTCAACAACTTTGTAACTGGTGGAGCAGGTACAGGAAAGAGTTTGCTGATAAAAGCTATATACAACATAGCTGTTTCTGAGTTAAGAGGTGAAGGTGACCAGCTGACGGACTGCACTGTTCTGTTACTGGCACCAACAGGGACGGCTGTCCATAACATCAATGGAATGACAGTACATTCTGCCCTGAAGTTGCCTATTAAACAGCACTCCAAATCAAGCGAGTATACTCCACTATCACAAGAAAAACTTCACGAGCTATGAACAAAAAACAAAGGATTAACTATAGTGATCATTGACGAAATATCTATGATAAGCTCACAAGACTTACCATATCCATCGACGTCTCACAGAGATAAAAGGAACAATGGAATCTGATACTTTTTTCGGCGGAGTGTCCATCTTAGCTGTTGGAGATCTATTTCAGATTCCACCTGTTGCACAGAAACCTGTGTATAACCTTCCAAAGTCACCACTTGCTCGACTTGCAGGATCATTGTGGATGAGATTATTTCACATTCATCATTTGGAGATAATCATGAGACAGAAAGATGATATAGAGTTTGCGAATATGTTAAATAGAGCTCGAGAAAGTACACACACTGAAGAAGACCTGAACACATTGAAAAGTAGATTAGTTGAAAAAAAAGACTCAAATTACCCTCATGATTCAATACATATTTTTCCTGATAATGCATCTGTTAACAGACACAATGCTGAGAAACTGGAGAATATGAATCAAACTATTGTGACATTTGAAGCAAAGGATTTGAAATCAGACAATCCTGCTTTTCCAGAAAAAAATGAATTTACCCGACAATACTTCTCTAACCGGTGGACTCTGCAAAACACTTCAGCTTTGTGTTGGAGCAAAAGTGATGGTCATTAAAAATGTGGATGTTTCAGATAGGCTATTAAATGGCACACAAGGCATACTTTTGGAAACCAGAAATCGCAGAGAAAAGTGATAACTGCTGTTATAGTGAAACTTGATGATAACAATTCTTGAGCTCAAACACGTGCAAAATATTCTCAAATTAGTAGAAAGTATCCAGGCTGTGTACCAATCTTTAGAGATAAAGTTACATTGCATATTGGTGGTAACAATAAAGGATGTCAAGTAGTTCGCCAACAGTTTCCTCTTCGACTGTACTGGGGTTGCACTGTTCACAAAACGCAGGGAATGACACTACAGAAAGCTGTGGTACACGTTGAAGGACGGTTTGATAATGGTCAGTGTAACGTTGCCTTGAGTCGAGTAACCTCTCTAAATGGGTTATTTTTAACAAAGTTTGATGCTAACAAGATAATGGCAAGCAATGAAACTAAAGAATGTATTAAGTCTATGGATTGAAAACTAGTGACTTTTCTACAAAACCCTGTTAACCAGAGACCATCAAATTTGATTAAACTTGCTCTCCTGAACACTAGATCATTCCATAGGCACTTCAAAGACATTATCTCAGAGCCAGAGTTAACTTCGGCAGATGTTTTATGATTCACTGAAACTTGGATGAAACAGCAGCCAACACCAGACCTGACTTACAGGACTTCGTATAGAAAACACAAGCAAGCTGGTGGAGTTCTCTGCTATTTCAGTACTGAGTTTACATCCCAGTGTTTCCCTAGAGCAACCAATAATGATATAGACATTTTACATGTCATGCTGAGTGTTAGGGACCCAGTTCATATTATATTAGTTTATTGTGCACCAAATGGTAGCACTGTTCACTGCAAGGACATTATCTATAATGCAATCAAGGACATTCCGGACACTGATAGGATATTTATTCTGGGGGACTTCAACAAGGTAGTCCTAAATGGTCAGAAGTTTTCTACATTTCGAAACCTGGTTCAAAGTCCAACGTGTAAGACAGGCAGTGTTTTATACATGGTATTTTACAACAGACAGGATCAAGTCATGACTCATATTCAGCCAGTGCACTTTAGTGATCATCGCATAGTGTTATTTGGGTTGGAGTTCCATTTAAAAGAAAGAGTTGGTGTATACTATTATTTTCATTAATTATTTTTAATACATGTTTACTTTATTATGAACATAAGGGCAGCATCCATCGTTTTCAACGATACGTCTTGTATATTTGGCATGTAGGTACCTTGCATGGACCTCTACCTTTTCATGAGGTTTGAGATCACTGGGGTCAAGGTTAAGGTCACCGAGACTAATAATAGATTTTCTCAAGGTCACACGTTTGTTCCACACAATTAACCCATATATCGACAAAGCATTATCGGGGAGCATCAATCAGTTTTACTGATATCATTGTTCTTGTATGCGCCTTGAAAGGTCAGCATATACTTCTGGAAGATTCTGATATATTCTCGTATGTCCAGTAACCGGTCCGCTGCTGTATTTGAATACAACAGTGTGTAAGCTGCTTTATATATAAAAGATTAACCATTATTGCTGTAGTATTTTTATATAGCTTAGTGCCGTCTTATTGGTAACAGCAAATTCATCCAAAATGATATATTATACGTAGTAACATGTGTTGGTAACAACACGTCCCATGTTAGTTCATATAGAACAGCGTTGTTCTAAAGTGCTGGTGGTCATGGCTTTGAGCCCCCAACTTGGAAGTCTTTCCTCTGGGGTTCATTATGTAGTGTCAAAAGTTTGTGGAAGTATTAACTTGAGTTGGACATAATTGTTAATGGGAATAGCAATTTAATATGTTGGGGTTAAAGTACAGATGGTGAATCGCTATGCTAGTGTTCTGGCACAAATGGGTTCACGCCACAAACTTTGCATCACTAAGAATTTGATTATTGAGACATTATTTATTTAATAAACGTACTATCACGTTTGTTTGATATACCGGATTACTTAACATTCTTAACAATAACAAAGATGTTTCATTAACCTATTCTTTGAAAGATGGTGATGTGTAACCAACTTCCTTTTTTATTTTTCTTGGTGTTTCATTTTTCACATAGGACCGAATGCGGGAAACCAGTCCAAAATTCTTTGCTGTTTTCATTTCCGTGTTTTCCGGACTTTTACGGTTGTTTACGATTTTAGTGACCAACAATGGGATTTTAACAACAAAACATGCGTTTTAGCAATATTTTAATAACGGCGTTACATAGAATGTGAATATCTTGTATGAGTCATGGTTTTAAATCACGGACAATACAACGTATTTTAAGCAAATTAAGGCATGTCGCGATTTTTCCGTTTTTTTAGCCGACGAAGAACAGGGAGGGATGTAACAGATTCATCCCATCCCATTAAAAAGAAAAATGCAATCGCATGCAAGGTTATACTTCTTGATGGAACCGATTACACGACAGAAGTACATGTGAGTATTTATTTGAGTATCTGCGTGGTGCAAGTGAAGAATTCAATGCCCAACTGGGCTGTGTTTTCAAAAGATCTCTGTAGTGTTATTGACAGTGACTCATCTTCATTTCTTGACAAAACATCTTCATTTTTTGACAAAACATCTTCATTTTTTGACAAAACGAACAACTTGTTTGTATGATACAGATGCATATCTATGTTTTTTCAGTAAACACTTGAACATGATTATAATATTAAAACAATACCTACAGTACACTCCACGCGTTTTCCCCAAAAAACACGCTCCCTCCGCAGGGTTTTTTCTGCTAGCGAGTGTTCACGCGGCGTTGGAAAGCGAGGTGAACTCGATAAAACGCTCGGCGTTACGCCGCGTTCGCTAATTCCCGCGGCGTGTATTACTTTAGCCTAGTCGGTAAATGCAGATGATTTCCGTTCTTATCAGTGACCGCCGCGCAACGCCGCGTTAGCAGTGTGCTACTGGGCATACCAAAAAATAAAATAAAAAAATAAAATCCAGTAATTATCTAACAAGACACCGTTATTTAAGTTGAATGTGTTTCGAATTTCGTAAACACGCGGACGCCATTATTAGTAACTGTACAAAAAGTTGGGAAATCGGCCTTTGTCGGAAAATCCGAGATAGATTTATTTGTCGTGTCAAAGCTTAGACCCAGTAATTACGGCCATTCAGGACTCAACTTTCGTAAAACACGTGTTCAATTAACTGTTAAACTCCACCCTTTGTTCCCTGTAAAAGATTCGAAAGGCGGAGCTAAGCACGTGCAGTTACATATTTCGACGGTTGCTATTGAGTTATAAACACCCGATTGGTTTAGCGTGTTGATTGCCAAACAAAGGAAGCCAATTTTGTCGGCGAGAACAGTGTGTTTTTCATGCCTTCAGACAGGAAGCGGTTTTTCTTTGATGACGTCAAACTGTCAATTCACACATATTGCGATTTTTTGCGAGACTTTTAATAGGGTCCTCGGTCATTTGTCTACATGTTCAGTATAGAAAAAACACCCGCTTACATGAAAACTTTGGATTAAATTATCAAAATAAAAACAATGTTGCAAACTGTGATTATATTAATTGGTAAGTATCAGTTAAAAGACGACGTTTTGTTTGTCGTAAATCAACGAGTTTTCTATACAAAAACAACTACTTCTATATATGTACTTGTAATAAATGTAATTTTATTTGAAAATCAGGAAGTCAAAGAAAGTTAA